>CAIGRT010070121.1:0-23779 GCA_903798405.1 Fraxinus platypoda | reverse complement strand
TTCAGAAATGGATATTGATCTTGTTTCAAGATCTATAAGCAAGATAGATCCGTAAATATCCCTTAGATGAATAGCTGTACACCTCTTCCCTGATCTCCACCCTCTTAGAAATGGCAAAAGCTAGATCCACTAGAAATATTCTTGTCCGTGCAAAAGTGAAATTTGGGTGGAAAGAAAATGAGTTTTGCGAAATTGAATTGCCTAAAATTTATTTTTAAGGGAATTGTCAATTAGTTGTGTTTGATTAGTATAATTTTCCAACTGAAAAATATTGAAAATTTGGATCTTTTGATGTTCGTTTGATTTTACTTTTCATGAAAATTGTTCATTAAAGGGATATAATTTTATTTCCATTGCAAAAAAAAAAAAAAACTGAAAAATTATTTTCCCACCTAAGTGGTGGGAAAATGAATTCGAGGAAAACCAAGAATTTGTGGTCGTGTGGGAGGTAGTGGGAATTCCAAGTGGGAATTCCAATTGCCAAGAAAAAAAATCCAATCAAACAATCAAAATGTGGAAAAACGGAAGAATTGTCACCCTATCAAATAGGGCCTTACTTCAACTCTTATTCCACATAGAGTAATGTTATTCATCCCCAGTGGGGATGAAAACACAGTTTAGGTGGCATTAAATAATAGGTTAAATGAAAGGTGAAATTAAATGACTTATTTAATTTCACATATCATTTAATGTCACATTAACGTCATGTAAACTGTGTTTTCATCCCCAGTGAGGATGAATAGCATTACTCTTCCACATAAGGTGGATTCCACTCTAATGGATTATAATAAATGACGTTGTGCATTAAGATTTTGGGTTTCATTTTAAAAGGTCAACATTACTAAGAAGGGTAGCTCAAACTCTAATAAATTTGTCTATATTTTTATCTTTATTCGATGTGAGATTTTATCCCTTAACATGTTCTCGCAAGATGGTGACTCGTTTGAACAAACCAATTTTGAAATTCGTGTGCTCAATTTTTTTAAGTTTTAATTAGATTAAATTGCTCGTTGGAGTGGGCTCTGATACCATGTTAAGATTTGGAGTTCCAAAAAAGGTCAACCTCATTAGAGGAGTAATCAAAATCATTATAAATTGGTCTATCTTTTCATCTTTATTCAATGTGGAATTTTATCATTTAACATGCCCTTAAGATGGTGGCTCGTTTGTGCAGACCAATCTTGAAAAAATCATTGTGATCAATTTTCTTTTTTATTCTTAATCGGATCGAATTGCTCGTTAGAGCTTAACGAGATCTGATACCTTGTTAAGATGTGGGGTTCTATCTTAAAAGGTCAACATTATTAAGAGGAGTAGCTCAAACTCTTATAAATTGGTCTATGTTTTCATCTTTATTCTATGTGAGATTTTATCCCTTAACATGCCCTCGCAAGATAGTGGCTCGTTTAAGTAGACAAATCTTGAAATTCATGTGCTCAATTTTTTGAGTTTTAATTGGATCGAATTGCTCGTTTGAGCTTAATGGGCTCGATACCATGTTAAGATTTCTGGTTCCATATTAAAATGTCAACCTTATTAAGATGAGTAATCTAAACTCTTATAAATCGGTCTATATTTTTATTTTTATTTAATGTGAGATTTTATCCTCAACATTGTGATGACTCTCTTCTTACCTCTCAGAAAACGGTAATCAATGTTTTCCTGTTGTAGTTTACATTATTTGTTATTGATCAATACTTTTTCAAAATACAAGTTAACCAAGAAATGCTCAAGCATTCAAATGGTAAACAGAATGGCTTCTTTGCACAAAATTTAGCAATTCTCTTCTTCTTTCTTTTTCCTTTTCCTTTTCCTTTTGTCTTTCAGAAAACTACAGCTCAAAGCATTCATTTCAAGTAATATAAGGTATGCAGATAGAAACATGATATTTCAGTAAACATTTTTTTCCAGGAAAACTAAGATAAAAGAAATCAGCAATTAAAAAAACTAATGAAACCAGAAAGAACGGCAAGGAAAACTAAACAAATTTACAGGAACATTAGATTTAATTTGAAGGAAAGAAAGAAAACCATCCTCACAAGTCTATAACACATGTGTAAGCTAATTACTAGATTATAAAACATCATGAAATCCTAGGCATGTGTATCTGTAGGCAAGTGTGCCTATCATATGTGTAAAAGTAAAAACATATACGTATACAATAACCGATAAAAAGGGATAAGAAATACATATATATATGCAGTTAAAAGAATATATAAATGAATAAACACATATATAAATGGATATCAGTATATACTAAATTTGTTTGTCCAGAGAGAGAAGTTTTAAGAACTGACACTCCACCGGCGACGCCACCGGCGACTAGAGATTTACATATGCTAAGGAAAGCGGGGCTGGGAGCTTTAACGCCTTCGCGAAAATCCTTTGCTTCCTCCGCCAGATTTACAATCGTCGACGATACTGCACTCTCGCTTCTCTCCTCCGACGCCATATATAATTCAATAAAAAAATCAACTTGAGAGTTTACAAAATCAATACAAAAAACCTAAACTCCTCGCCAAATCATAGATTAATTTTGAACTGAATGCCTCCGAGGGGCCCAGGCGTTGTAGAGAAGAGGGCAATGGATAATTGGAGGTCCCTTAAGAATCGAGCAAAATGAAAGCGGGTAGCAGGGAAAATGAGAGTACGGGCGAGTTGGAGAGAGTGTACATGCCTATTTTTAGTTAAGGCTTAGCCGTTCTAAACGCGCCAAAATTTATCATTGACCATGAACTTTAGAACATTACTCTTTGGTCATTTAACTTACAAAACCGTTCAATCGTGCATCACTTCATCGTTTATCATCAGAGAAATGAACTAAGGATGACGTAAATAATGAATTTTCACACTTGATACAATGGGTTAAATATCTCATTGGCCATTATACTTTCCACAATGTTTTTGATTGATCATTGAATTTTTCACAATATTTATGACTAGCCACTGCTTTTATGACATGATGAAAATTAACAGTCAAAGGTGTCACTATGTAAATATCAATTAACGTCGTTTACTCCATATATTATTTTAACGGTTGCGATGGTGTAATGATTTGATAAGTTAGTGGCTAGGCGTAATACTTTTAAAGTTCAATGGCCAATGATAAATATTATGAAAATATATTGGCCATTGGTGCATTTATTCTTGATAATTAATCCTCTTCTGAGTCGGAGGATAAGTACGAAATGCTAGAGCGTTGATTTTGGACGTGATTTAGAAAATTGACAGTTTTCAATCGATAGCAGCATAAAATCCATGTTTGAGAAGGATTTTTAAATAATTTAAAGGGATAATTGCAGCAAAAGTCTCAAATCTTTGAAATGCTAACAGACTTTCTCCAAATTTTTGATTTGTTGTAGTCATCACCCCTAACATTTTCAAACGTTGCAAGTGAGTCCCTTTTGGACGATTTTCATCCACATATCCGTTAGTTGACCAAAAATTTTACTTTGATCACATTTTTAATATTTTAAAATGGGGCAAAATAATAACTTTTTATTTATCACATTAAATAATTATATTGATTAAATAACATTAGTGAAGGTTTAAATAATTTAATAACTTACTATTTATCCCATTAAATAATTAAATAACTTTCTATATTTATGTATGTGGTAGACTCGTAGTCATTGTACATTGGTGCAACCTTAAAATAACATTTGTAAAGGTTTGGAGTTGAAACAGTTTACTTAAGTCCAATGATTAGCGTTTTGATTAATTAGTTAGTCATAATTATTCAGCATGATTTCAAGTAGTGCTAATGCGTATGAATTAAGCTCTCTGTACAAATGAAATGTACAAAAAGCATTACAGATGTACATATAACAATATTGTCTTAGCTGGTTGAAATGTATTTCTGTCCAATATTCAATTAAATCTTGTCATTTGTACATCTGTCAAAAAAATTGTCAATCATTTCTATACATGTAACAAGATTGAACGCGTATAATCTCCTACTCGTGGACGAGAAATAAGGAAGAAAAATCACCTTGGTGCTAAAATAAAAAAAGAAATCTTCTTTATATTACTCAGAAAACAATCGATGAAACTTTTATATGGTAATTTTTGACATATTGAATTAGGTTTAGAGTGACGATTAAGCTTAGAATTTTGAGAAAATGTTGTTATGATAAGTCGTGGATCGCTTTATCTTAAAGTTATGATGAATTATAGATTGTATCATTATCTAATTGGTCCCGGGACATGATAAATCATGATTATGATGTTTTTTTGGTCCCATAATCTATTTTCCAACTGATGGACATCTTATCTGTACTAAGAATTGTTTGAAAAGAATGGGTGTCGCAATTTTGTCTATGCTTCACATAAATGCTTCTTCTTTCGAGTCATGCTACAAGTAAACTATATTTTACGCCATTCTTTACATTTTACTATGTGACATATACACCGTCAATTTTGAATCTTAAAGTTACATCAATGCATTGTCACCCTCCACATAGGGGGATGTAATGTTAGATGTACACAAGAATGTACATCTAGCAAAATTCTGTTCTTTTTTGGTACTAAGAATGGTTAAGTTTAAAAGGTTAATTTACAAAAACTTATAAGTTTATTTTGAAACGCGAATTTTTTATTGATTAAAATTAAAACAAATTAATTAATTATTTACACAATAAGATAAAAAGTAATTTTTTTTTTAAATAACAAAAAAATCAATATACTTAAAATACTTGAAAATAAGAAGTTAGTTTTTAACTATTATTTTAAGCATATTCAGTATTACTCAAATAATGTACTTCAAAATTAAGGGGGACAAAGTTTATATTCAGGTACACAAAATGTAGATCAGAGACACGACAAAACCCTTTGTGACAAAGAAACAAAATTGTTGCAAATATCCAATGAACTTGTTTCGTTCTAGATTAGTGTCAGAATTTTGTGAAAATGGTCGTCATAAATCATTGTTGGACCATTTCTTGAAAAGAAAAAAAATATATAGAACTTTGGGACGGATTTTAGTCCATTGCAAATGGGACCCAGATTGAAATTCATCCATACTTGGTAAATCAAGTTGTCTGTACAAGAACGAAATTAGAGGGAGCATATATGTTTCAAAGAAACGACGCAAAATCGCTACACTTGAATTTGAGTACCGTAAGTTTCCATCGTCTAATTGTCGAAGAAACAACACAGACAATCTAGACATGACAACCAAATTCGGCCTATTTTTTACACATCAAGTTACATCTGAGTTCCATATATAAATATTTGTTGAATGAATTGAACCCCCACCAAAGATCGAATTGGTCCAACTTAATAGGTTAAATTGGCTTTTCTTGCAACCAATGTAAACAGTCGAAGACAAGAACAAGTGAACCAATGAGGAAAATGAAACAAGAGCATTTTTGAGACTCGTTGATCGAACATTCGAACTTGTTACGTCAATATTTAACTCATTTATTTAAACTCTCATGTTTTGTATGTAAAGAGGCTTGGGAGGCAACGGCGTAATAAGAGCGTCGTTGGTCGAGCTTGTAGCATCAATGTTTAGTTCATCTATTTAAAATCTTATTCTTCATATACAGGTATGCCGGGAGGCGGTGGAAAAATAAGTGGGCCGATCTTGTGGATAAGATATAAAATTCTCAATCTTGTCTAACGCAACAGATATATCGTAAATGAGATCAATAGTAGGTCTTATTAGAATAATAGTAATACGAAAAGAGAAGTTGAGTTTCATGCCTCAGATCATATATGTTGTTAGGTACATCACAAATAGAACGACAAGGAAAATGTTAAGCTAACAACTCTTACCTAACAACAATTGTTTTGCATCCAATACTATGATTCCATGTGTCTTTCCTTAGATTTATATATAATTCAAATTTTGTAAATATTAAATTTCTCTCAGCAAACAAGTCATTTGAAGTTCTATAATAAGTAGTTAATTAATTTGTATCTTGAATACTTATGGAGAAAGAAGAAGAAGAAGAAGAAGAAGCTGCTGCATCTATATGGGATTGTGGGAGTCCTTTGTATGATTCTTACGAGTTAGTTTCATTTACTTACTTTATCGAGAGACACATGATGGTGTTGCCGAGTCAGTTTGAATCGAGTACATCAAAGAGGCATGTGATGGTGTTGCCTTCGTCTGCTTTGTCTGAATCGAGTGCATCAAGATCATCAGAGAAGAAAACAACTAGCATGAAGATGAAGAAGTTTTTCGATGCCAAAGATAAGGTGAAAAAGGCAAAGAGTAGATTTTATAGTTTTTTTGCTCGTATAGGTTTATGAAGAATTAATAAGAAAATAAATAACAATGGGCTGACTATCAGTGTTGATTCTGATTCTACTCATAATGCTTGTACTTATTTTTTGCAAAATAAAGTAAATGACGGATGAAAATTCTAAAATCGATGAAGACTATTTATCTAAACAGGTTGATACTAAATTAACGGAGTACTTACTACTTTCTGCTCATCTATTTCTCTCTTTTGGGCGGCTGAGAAGTTTTACGTGTAGGCTTTTTGTATTGCAAAAATAGTCTCAACTATGAGTTCACTTCACATGGTTGACGAGGGCAACGTCTCCAACTATCAATTAAAAAATGTCATTTTGAATAATAACGAAGACGCAAAAGTTTCCCTTACGCGTCAAAATCTGATCAGTGATGTGAAAGGGTGTTAGAAAAATAAAAGACTATAATTGGTGTCAGGTGAAAGGATGTCAAAGTTAATGTAAACAACAATGTAAATGTATCATGTTTCATTTTGAGGTCAAGTTTGAATTGCAGCTAATTGACACAGACTATCAACCTAGCATAAGACAAGTCATAACTTGTCTCTCGATTTAACTCAACTAATGGGACGTGTATATATTATATTTGGAAGGTTATATATAATAGGCCAAAGTTCATTATTTGAAGGTGGGATCTTGGACCTTTGATTACTAACGCCCGAGGTCTCAAATTCCCACCTGCCTGGCATCTGTCACTTGAGAATTGGAAAATAGAAGTCGAAATATGACTAAGAAGGTGGGAGTTCATGTTTGGTTCATTCTCCCATTGAGGAAATTGATGAAAATGAAATATTTGAAATGTGGCAGGAGGGTGCCGTGTGGTTTTACCTCTATTAGTGGGAGGGTTGATTGGTTGGGACATGTGCGATTGGCACATGGAGTGTTAAATGGATGGAACCTAGTTGTTCAGCTTGTCCACATTTGGACTTGGCTCGATCCAAATAGCGAGTCAATTTGTGCTCACGAATGGAATGAGCCGAGCACGAGTGGCTTGCTTCAGAAAATTTAGGCTGAACTCGTCCGATCAACTCATTCTCTAAATTAAAAGATAACTTGAAATTACTTCATATCGATCAAAAAGACAAAAAAGGTGGAGCTCAAGTGCCATTTTCCGGATTTCTGGTAATTTAAGGGGTAAATAACAATCTTCATCTTCAGCAAAAATATTGAACAGATCAAGATTGTTATTTCTTATATTTTTTAGTAATCTTTTAAATCAAATTTAATTTGACGAGTGAATTGCGAAATTATTAATTATTCTCATTCTATTTGAGGATAATTTCTTACCCTTTTTTTTTATTATTACTTTTGAGAAACATTTCAAATAAAAAAAACTATCAAATTACGTGAAATGACGTAAGACTCATGCTTAAGATTGAGATTGATTTCTATTTACTATTCTGGACCTTATTTATACATTCTCCAACATCTATCGAGATAGTTATGTTTAACTTCTTAGGTTAACTAAGTATTTTTTTTTTTTCGTAGGCTACCTAAGTTATGCTGGAAATAATAAAGAAAAATTTGCATATTTGAATCTTGAAATATTCTTCAAGAGGCAAGTTGTCTGAACATTAAAAATAAAAAATAAAAATAGCAAATTGGTCTTTATTATGTTTACATTACCAATCTATAACAAAGTGGCATTTAATTGTCTGACATTTGAAAGTTAGATTTTAATTCTTCACTTAAATCGATATTCAGTCAGTTTGAAGTGACATGTTTCTACAAAACCCACATGATCATTTTAATAATTTGGATGATATTGATCATCGTGGAATGCTTGTACAAGTATAATGAAAGACAAAAGATCAATTTGCACTCCTTTTTAAAGGGTAAATTTGAAAAAAATTCTTGGGGAGGTTTATGACCATTTTAAAGACACCACATCTAATTTTAAAATTTTCAAAAACCTCTAATGTCAGTATAAATTTCTCAGTTATCTTTTTATCTAATCTTAAATATAAAACTATATTTATTTATCATACTTACAAATTATTACATTTTAATATATTTTTCAATATTAACCATTATATATTTTCTTAGAAAGAAATAAAGTTGATACATTCTTGATTGTAATTTTTGTATAATAATATCTTAAACCCTGTTTGATTCACATTTTTACAAAAAATCATTTTTTCAAAATTCATTTTCAACTACACATTTTTCAATAAAATAATATTACACGTAAATTCAAAATTTTTCCTTATTTTTTAACCACATATTTTCCATCAAATTACTATTTAAAATGCATACTCCACTCAATAATGTGTATCAAACAAGATTTTAATCTAGTATGGGATGGTGAAATGCCCCATCCCATTTATTTATTTATTTATTATTTTATATATACATTTATAAATTTAATTGTATTAAAAATTTAAAATATATATATATATATATATATACACACACACACACATACAAAAATTAAGTTCATGTTTAATTTAACTAAAAAAATCAAAATTTCCTAATAAAGTGTATGGTTGAAAAGTTGATAAAAATTGTGAATCTTATTAAATATTTATTGAAAATAAGTTTTGGAAAAAAATGAATTTTATAAAAGAATAATGATATTTAACATCAGTGATGCTAGAGTATCAGTCTAATAACATGTAGATGACACTAAATGAAAAGTCTAATTGGGATTAAATTGGTTGCACATGCACAATGACTTGGGCTATTGACAGGGGTTGAAATGACGGCTTTTTCATTTACTTTTTCTTAATTGCCAATGGAAATTTGTATAGTGTATATCTGTATAAAATTCTGTCAATGAGTCTGTTCCTACAGCATATGTGGTCTAAATAAATGTGTTGTCACGAGATTCATTTAATTTGATCTATCTTGTGTTGCCACTTAGATTGATGCTTAGCACCAATGGTGATGAATAACATCACTCTTCGTAAAATGAGGATCAAATATAGACTAAATAAATAGACGAGGATATATGAATAATAACGAGACAAAGCGATCATCTTGTACACATCCAATCGGACAACTTTTAGGAGGCAGGGACGAGCAGGAGATTAAAATATTTTCGTTTATCGCCCCATTTAATTAATTATTTATTTTTATCTAAATCAATTTAAATTGAAAAAAAACAAAACAAAATAAAAGGATTCGATACCAGTCGGGTTGATGTGAGAAATTTTTTCATTTCTACAAAAATATTTAATCCAAGTCCTGCCTTGCCACGTCCCACCCCACTGCCTATAACTCCTCGACGAGGTAGGGGATGGGGAGGGTCATCCTTAATCCAAGCTCACTCCATTGTCTTCCCTATAATTGTGAACAATACCAAAAATAGAGATAAAAATATAATTTGATCCAAACATTATTACATAAATCTAGTAATATTTATTTTAGTGAAAATTATACCTAACCAATTTTTTTAAGATCCAATTTCAAAAATTAGATCTAAATTTTGTTTATAAAAAATTAGATATTAATTCAAAATTTTAATATTAATAATTATATGAAAAAATTGTAGCAGAGGTACCAAACCTTTCAGTTATTTGTGGACTTTGCCCAAACCTTTAATTTGTACCACCCACTGTACCAAACCTTTAAAAAATCGCACATCCAATCCAAATTGACGAATCTCGTTAGTTTGACATTAAAAACTGTCAGTTGACCCCAGAAATTAAAAATTTAATAATTCTTTCCAAATAAGCTAAGGGTATTTTGGACATAATATATTTCTCATATTAAATCAAAAATTTAAAAAAACAAAAAACCAAAATCACAACCCACCCCTATCTCCTTTCCTCCCCAACTCTCTCACCATCTTCAAACCACCCTCAACCCACTGCCCAAGCCATCGGAAATTGCCCCTCATATTGGCAGTTTCGGCCCCTCAACACACTCCAACAAACTATTCACACAAACATTACCAATTGAGGAAGTAATAAATGAAAATTCATCAAGGGTTGCATAAGGCCTACTTCCAAAATACACCAAATCCGACCAATTTGATGGTTGCCAACCACCACCCATTTATCCCTCTACACACGATGACCAACTTCATAAAACAATTTTTGGCCAAAACATTGCAGCAATTGCTTATTGGGAATTGAGGACCAACCAAAATAATGCACATCTGCTTCTCTATTTCAATTGAAGGGTCCCACGACCTTAATCCACCAAATTCGACCAGCCAAAATATAATTCAAGGCTAGTTGACAATGGGTTGGGAGCCAATTGATCCAATTGTTGAAGAAATTCTATCGAATTTGAGCTCTAAACTTGCGATAGGTGCAAATTCCAAGATCCAAATTTGTCCTCTTCGGCGGGACCCACCACATGACACCACCACCGTTGAATTCTGAATCATCTAAAGCCCCTACAGTGCCAATGCTACCGACCAATTTCATCAAAAAATGTACTTCCAATTTTAAGCGACTATTAGCGTTCCAGTTGAAGAGGACGACCATTAGTGGGATTGGAGATGAAGATTTGGTAGATGTCGCCTAAACTATAAATTTAGGTGGTATCGACGTTACTATCGACGATGGTGATGGCGTGGCGTCTAGCAACTGGTTGGAGTAGTTTTGATTTTGGGTAGTGAGGGGGTTGGGGGTGGGGGTGGGGGTGGGTTGTGATTTTTTTTAAATTTTTAATTTAATATGATAAATATATTATGTCCAAAATAACCTTAGCTTATTTGGGAAGAATTATTAAATTTTTAATTTTTGGGGTCAACTGACATTTTTTAATGTCAAACTAATGTAATCCGTCAATTTGGCCTGGAGGTGTGATTTTTTTTAAGGTTTGGTACCGTGGGTGGTACAAATTAAAAGTTTGGGCAAAGTTCGCAAATAACTGAAAGATTTGGTACCTCGACTGCAATTTTTCCTAATTATATTACAAAATCAAATTAATATACATATACAACCACCGGACCCAACCACCCATCCAAAACCCTAATAATTTTCGTATTTTCTTCTCTCTCTCTCTCTCTCTCTCTCTCTCTCTCTAACTTCTTTCTCTCTTCCATCCCTTTATTCCAACCACTGGAAACTTTCGTCGAAAACCACCACATATGTCGTCGCTACGATGACGAGTTGTTGCGTCGCACTGCTAGCTTGAGATGCTGCAACTGCGGCTGCTATGGAATGTGCTCAACGACGATGCCGCTGCAGCACGATGGGTCAGCGCTGTTGCTGCCGGAGATTTGTTGGTTTTGTGAGTTTTGATTGTCCCGATTTGGGGAAGTTTGGTCACGATTCGGTGCCGAAAATTTTGGGATAAGTTTTGTTGGTTGTGTGCAGTTGGTGGTGGTGCAGGCTGTCGCGATCTTGGTTGTGTAGTTTTTAGGCGATGATGGTTTTGGGCGGGAGCGCCGTTGCTAGTGGTGGAAAATGTGGAGAAAATTTAGACTTTTGGGTGTCGGAGTTTTTGGAGTAGTTTGCGATGGTTTGTAGATGGTCGCGATGTTTGTAGTTGGTGGTGATGATGTTGGTAGTGGTCGTGGCGATCACTGATTATTTTGGATTTGATTTTTTAGTGGTTTTTGGGTAGTGTTGATTGTGACATTGACTGTGGTGGTGAGGTGGTGGTGGTTGTGGGTGGGATGGGATGGGGTGGGGTGGGGTGGGGTGTGGATGTTTGTGATCAATTATTTGGTTGATTGTGATCAATAAATTGGTTAATTTAAGACCTATAAATTGGATATTTTGTGACCAATAAGTAATATGTGAGCGATAACTTATAAGTCATGACTTATAAAACTTGTGATTTGTGACCGATAAATAAATTTTTTTAGTTGTAACCGATGAATAAATTGTGACTTATAAAAATTTTGATTTGTGACTGTGAAATAATTTGTGACTTATAATATTTTTGGTTCTTGACCAAGAAATCATTTGTGATCAATTAATTCAATAATTTGTGACAAAATACTATAGAATTGTGAGCTTAATATATTTAATTAATAAAATATATCTTTAATTGTTTATTTTATAAGCAAATTTTAATTAATATAAGATTTTTGAAGTTTTAAACCTTCTTTCTTAATTTTGAAATTGATCATACTTAATCTCTTATATATAAAATTTTCCCTTTAGTTCAACTAAAAAGAATGTTAGTATATAAACAAAAAGTCTTAAGAAAGGAAGGAAATAAGAGAATAAATTAGGATGAAATATAATATTAAATAATAGATTCAAATTAATAACTGAGGACTAAGGTCAAAATAGAAAATAAAAATATACTTTTGATTAATAAGGGAAGAATCCCTAATTAAGAAAAAATAAAAATCAGATCGATTTCTAATTTTTTAAAATTAGAGGACTGTCTTAAAATTATCATAAACTTCATGTAAATTTTCTGAAATTTATCATTTTTAAAAAATATTTATCCCATTGCTACTCAAAACAATAACAAAACCGGATTAATGAAGATCACTCCATGGGCTCCACTCAACTCCCCATCCAAATCCTCTCATTCTGCTACATGATAGTGTGACCAATACTCAGCCGTAGAAAAAGGAAAAACTAATTCCCTCACAATGATAAGCTCTGTGCAAATTCATTCCCTTTTCAAGAACCCTAAATTTATGGGTTTTTCTTCTTCTTACTTGTTGCCCAATCTTAGTAATTTCTACCAGAATCCCTGCAGCAGAAAAACGTATACGTTTCCACGGAGGCAATTCAAGTACTGTACAGAAACTGAAATAGAATATGAAAGAAGAGGAATTCATAGAAAGGGAAAAGGGTTTTTGTGTAATGGATTTATTTTGCCAGTGGATCCATGGGCACCCAATATTGATTCAGAGAGCATAGCCTCACAGCTATTTGCTTTTTCTCTGTTTCCTTACCTGGGTTTCTTATATTTCATCACCAAATCCAAGTCTGCCCCAAAACTCACCCTTTTTGGATTCTACTTCTTGCTGGCCTTTGTTGGTGCCACCAGTGAGTTCCTTTTTCTTTTTGTAAAATCCATGCTAATTTGTTTAGATAACTTAATTTTGTTCCATATGGTGGTTGAATATGGTATCAGACTAGAAGTTTTACTGTTATCCATTTATTTATGATTATTGTGCCTGGTTCATGTCCTTAATGAGACTTGAATTCTGTATGTACGTGAGGGGTAGCATTGAAGATTAAATTTAAATAATAAATATGTTCCATGTCTATCTGTTTAAGTTTTGAGATGATGTGGTTTAACAATATTTGTTTTTTTTGTGGCTGTTTTCTTAACTGTATAAATTGTTTGTCTTGAAAAGTCTGAAGTTTGTGTAGTATGGTGTACTTTGTAGAATATTTGATGGAAGGTTTAATAGGTAAGGAAAGAGGTGAAGTTAAGGTCAATTTGTTGGAGCACCCCATGATTCTACTGGAGTCTGGAGCTGAAGGGGGCATTGGCTGATATACTTGGAAAATTTACACTTAGCTTAGCCGACGTTTGTGGTAGTCTTCGCTACACGGTTATACATGGATAAGGCAGTCTGACTTGAACCCTTTATTTTTGTCTCCTTTGATTGGAACCTTAGAATTGCATTCGAGAAGAATGAACCTAGTGTTGAATGGAAGACTACTAATTCCATATCAGACCTGTTTTACATGTTTCCTGAAAGTCATAAATTCATTTGTTTTTTCAGTATTATACATGTTTATACTGTCAAGTGCATACTGCTATAACTGACTCTTTCCTTGTCTGTACTTGCTGCATCACCTCCACGGCGCAGTACCGGCAGGGATATACGGTAACTTTTCCCTACTTGGTCCAATGACTATATGAAGCAAACCTCGTATTTTAGTATAAAGTTTGTAATAAAATTTCTTTATTTGTACTCTTTGGACAGCAAAGGTGCATTACGGGACATCGTTGTCCAATGTCGATTGGTTGCATGGTGGAGCTGAGTCACTGCTCACTTTGACAAACTTGTTCATTGTGTTGGGTCTGCGGGAGGCTCTTAGAAAGGCAAAAAACGAGGAAGAAGATGAATCCAAGGCTGCATCTGGAATCAAAGGGGAAAAAAATTCGTCAATCTAAGGGATACAATGTTATTGTCCTGGTACTCTCCCCTCGCCATAGTTGCACGTGTATATATCATATTGTCTGCTAGCAATTTCTTTGCGAAAGTCTGGCTCAAAAGGTCAATAAGGTCGAGTTTCCTACCCGTGGTGCATGACTGTGTAAAAATTGTTGTCCTAGATCTTGCCCGGTGGACTTTGAAGTTTGTACACAAGAGACGTAATTAAATTCATTATGCAATATTTGTTCATATTTTCCATGGTCTTGTCCCAGCATTCATGTCTGAGTTGATATATTGTTGAAGTGTAGATTATGCAATTTCTTTTGCTATGGCATTCTTTTAAGTAGGTTTTTTTTTAATATTTACAATCTTTTTGCTTGGAAGATGATACTCTATTCATTTTCAGAAGCAGAGTACCATTTTGCTGCAATGATTTAAATATAATTTATTATGGTTCCAGATCCAAAAATGAAGTTACTTATTTTGACAATAAAACAAGAAACTAATATCAAATTAAGTTCACAAAATGAGATGTCACATCCTTAACTAAAATTTCCATAGCGCAGGAGCCATATTCACAAACCAACCAAACCAAATATGCGACTGACCACCATTACAGAAGGCAATAAAGTATGTACAAAAATGCCTAGACGAGACATAACACATCCATTTGACCTTGGAAGGTTCAAAAAAGGGTTGAGCATCGGATGGTCACCTTTCTCCTAGATTACTAGAAATGAAAGCCGCAATGGCTTGAACGGCTTGATCTTCTGCTGCCTCTTGGTTTGATCCTATAGAATGTAGGTGCTTCTTTGCAATCTTGAACGAGTGATCACCACCTTCAATCACGTGCAAAGCAGTAACAGAATTCATTTTCTTCCTTACAACTTCCAACAATTCTAGTGGACAGAGACCGTCTTTGCTACCCTACACAAACAATAGCATGCTATGTGGTCACAGTGCGAGAAAGCATGTCTTCCACCAAAAAGGAATGGATATCGATCCAATGTTAGATATTTAAAAATGGAGACTTTTAAATAGCACAATAAAATTCTAGCAGAATCCGCAATTTAGTGCAGGAAGATAAAATAAAGTGGGACTGTTAATGCTCACTTTCCGACCAGTTTAAGTCCCAACATAAAGTTGGGTATATTTTCGAATCAGTAAGTATAATACAGGTTTAACTTTGTATGTGGCATGAAGATTCTATTTACCAACTTAAAACATAGTGAAACACCGAATATTTGAGTAATTTACTTTTTGGAGTGTCATATTCTGTGAATGCAAGCATTATAGTAGATGCTCTTTCAGTGAATGTAAACAAAAACTAGATGCTTTTACCTGCACAAAGATAACAGGGACAGTAAGTTGCAACAGCGTTTCATCTCGAACTGCACCATTTATGCCCTGAAATGTCACATAGGATGTAACTATTTCAAAATCTGCAAAATCTACACATACCCACCCCTCCCTACAAAGAAGAATTTATGCAATGTACATAGGTAATAGAATAGCAATCTTAATGATGCAGGATCAAACATTCTTAGCTCGTTATTCCATTTGCAGACTATATAGAAGTGTTGAAGACAATATTTAAATGAATACATGTTGTCCCTCTCTAACAAGAACAAGCAAGAGACCAGAGTTCTAAGTTTTAATGGATCAACAACAGCATTGAAAAGGAACGTTTATGAGCATGAAGGCCAACACACAGCAAGATAGAAGCTATAAACTATAAACTAAGATGAAAAAACTGACAAACCTTTAGTGGGTATCCCAAACAAATAACAGCTGCAGCAGCTATATTTTCTCCACCTGCTACCATGCAGCTGACCCTGCATGTACAAAAAGGACTCTGTGCACTAAGTTGATACAAATTTGGAACAGTGCCAGTGCAACATGTATTCTTCAGCCTTTTAGCCCAAATTTCTCCATGATCATTGTTCCATAAACAGTAGTAAAATTCAGCAAGTGGAGTCGACTATATTGTGATGATTTCTCTTTCTTCAATCCAAAAATTTTGTTTGATGCTTACAATATGAAAAACATAAACAAAACCTCAAAAAGAAGTTGTGTTGTGGAACTAAGATTCTTGGAGTACCCTTTCTTCGAAAGGAAAAGTTAGTTGAGTGAAGTAAGCATTGAATATCACAAGTGTAACTAAAAACTCTCAACAGTACAAAGCCTACAATCATCCCCCTTTTTTTCCCCTAAACAACAGAAAATTTACTCATAGAAGTTATTTTCGGAAAATAATCATTTTACAATACCACAAACAAAGATTTTCAGAGATGATAGTAACCGTTACCTCGATCCCATGGACTTCCCAGCCAAGATCAGTGGATGGCCAGGGTACTTAGCCATGGACTTTCTGACAATGTCGGAGTGAAACTCAACCAATTTTTCCGCCTTGGGAGGAGCCTTCCGTTTTCCTCCAGCAATGTCTGGCAACATTCAAATGGTCAAACTCACGAGCTCTTTTACAAGTCTACAGCAGTCAAAATAATTGTAAGATTTTAAAAATTATATAATTAAGAATTATAACGGAAATTATCTTTAGAATGTTTTTTGACTTATTATTTATGATCCTATGAGATGAATGCCATTTGTCTCACCCTGTACAAATAAATGTCAAAGAGTTTGAATCGCTGGAGAAGATGAGAGAGAGAGATGGAGAGAGAGAGAAGCATAAACTTACAAGGGTAGTCAAAAGTTACTACTTCAACAGCATTCAATGCCTTGGCCAACATGCCTTTCCATCTGAACAAAGCAAAAACTTGTAACAAAAACCATATGCAGTTTCACGGAACAGGCTCCCTATTTTTATTTTTTTTCATTCAATGTTTTGTAAAATGCAGCACAAGAACCATATGCAGTTTTATGAAATAGAGTAGCTAATTCTTCTCATTCTTTTAAGACTCATTTAAATCTTGGTAAAATATACAGCAGATACTTTTCTTTACTACCTTCATATGTTTTCAAAGTGCAACCAACAATCTAACATCAATATGTAGCCACCCCATTTCAACCCCCCACCCACCCCCCCAAAAAAATAAAAATGGAAAAGTAACTCTTTATATATTCTATAGCCACCCCACCTCACCTCACCCACCCACACAGTGATTTTCCCCCCTTTACAGAAACCATTCTTTTCATTTTCTAGTACTTCGGCAACACACGCACACTGTTACTACTCTTCAAAAGATTCAACTAACACTTTCAAAGAAATGTCTTGCATTTCGAACAATCATCTTAAATTGAAAAATTCCCTAAGAAAGCACATGTCAACTGCAGAGAGAAATATGTGAACAGTAAATGGATGAAGATATTAAGCCTCTGTTTGGTAGAAATTAAAATCCAAATTTTAATCTAAGTCAAAGTCAATAATTAATTTTAACCACACATTTCATGGGATCCACAACTTTTCAACCACGCATTTCATCCACTTTTATCAAAATCGACGGAAAATCTTATTTAATCTCCATCAATCGGAAGTCATTTGGTTCAATATGTAAAAGTCTTCACTTTGTGCATGGGGGAAAATGATGAACTGCAGTGCATTAAATTGGATGTTGATTTCTTCACCCAATACAATTTGATTGTTGAATTCTTAGTGTAGAGATTTCATTGTTGAAAAATTGCAATAGGAAACTGTTAATGAACATTATATTTTCCATATAAATAGAGGATTTTTACAGCGAATTGCATCCTATCAACAAGTGAATCACAATTCAAGGAGTGAAGTCTTTTTGATATTGTAGAAAATATTGGTTTCTCCCAAGTGCCTACTTAGTTTCTCATATAGAGATTAATTATTGTTATCTTCTTGTATTTAGATAGAGATTGTAATTCTCATACTACAGCGGAATCTTTCTTGCCCATAGCAGTTTTTCCTCAATTTCATTTTAGCTGCCCCGTGGCATTCAATTTCCTAACAAGATATGCCTATATATATATATATATATATATATATTCACGTTTCACAATTATAAACTAAACTGTCTTAAATCTAAAAGAAAGAAGCATAATCATCAAAATATGAAAATCAATACACGACCTCACATACACATGGAGAGAGAACGGGACCAACCTAACCATCCAATCAGAGGATGAAGGAGCACCAGCGCCATGAGCAAAGACAACCAAAGGTGATTTCCCTTTATTCTCCTCCGTCGATAACTTCTCAATTGTTTTTCCACTACAAGTTTCAATTATTTCTTCTTGCTTTTTATCTTCTTCTTCTCCTTTAAGTTCGTTCAGGTTCGTGCGCCTACGCGTCGAAGCGCGTGTGCTAGCCATTCTTGATGCAGTGTGTGAAAATCCACTAGCTTAGTGAAAGTGATTTTCGAGCTCTGCGAAATTGAAACCCCTAATTTGTTTTACTAAAGGGTTAATTGATTTTCGCGCCAAAAAGTCGGATTGGGAAAATGGCATTTGGCGCAAGTCCTGCACCTCTACCGTTCGAAACACTCAAATTATCTCCAGTTCCAACTAAAAATTAATGCGATATTGTACCATATCAAAACCGCTTTTCGTTTATCCCTGCGACTTTAGCTTTTGTTTGACAGTTTTTAAAAGGCAATATAACCATTACCCAACTCAGAGTGTTTGCACACCAAAGTCCATAATATCGATAGGCAGTTCTTTACAATATATTCATTATAACTATCAATACATCAACATTGGAGGAATGTGGTACAAAAAGTAAGAAGTTAGAATGATGGTTATTACACATTGAAATAATTATTGTTCATCTAGATGTCACATTAATCACAAAAGGATCTCATCGTGTGCCTAAGTGTCTTTAAACATCTGTGTCTCGATCGTTGAGTCTCCGTGAACAACAAGTATGCAGAACCCTAATTTGACTAGAAATGTGATTGAAAGCCCCCGCTAGCCTTGGATTAAAGGCATCGGACGGCCTCGGACATGGACAAAAATCTAATTGCGAACTTTGACCAAAAAAAAAAAAAAAGACCTTATTATATGGTTTTTGAGATGAAAAGTGCTAATTAGTTATATTGAACTAACTGAAATTTTAATTGGTTTGAAGCATTAAACGAAAGAAATAGATAAACATTCTTCATTTCTTAATTTGAGTCCTCGAAGGACATATACCACTCAATATCTTCTTCTAAAACGTATTGCGGTGTATATTAAGGTTTAGTGAAATTAGAAAACGGACTAAAAACA
Organism: Fraxinus platypoda; assembly: GCA_903798405.1. NCBI lineage: Eukaryota > Viridiplantae > Streptophyta > Magnoliopsida > Lamiales > Oleaceae > Fraxinus > Fraxinus platypoda. The sequence goes on along the minus strand of CAIGRT010070121.1, from coordinate 4,344 downwards.
GTGAAATAACATATATCAGCTATGTATTACCAATCTTGCTATATGTACACCTCCCTTAACATCTTAACTTACCGAATTTATACTCGACACAATCTTACACTACATTTCACATCTCACACATTTAATTCAACCATTGTAAAACTGCCATATCATCCATCGTCAACCAAATGGTAAAAGAAGATGTACAAATTGCTTTATCCATGTATTACAATGTCAGTGTGAATATTATCCTTACCCAATTGGTAAGATATGCAACCGAATATATAGATACTAAAAGGGGAGAAGTGGAACAAGAGCAATATTAAAGATGCCATAAGGATTAAAAGTTGCTATGTTTTTTTGTTTAATCAATAATCATTGCCTTGTCAATGTGTCTAAGGGGTCAAATTTCTGTACATATAGGTCCCATTTCATATACAATACTAAACAGGGCCATAGAAAATAATAAATAAAGACTTTGAACCTTTTTATATATTTTTTTCTCAATTCCATCCCGTAATGTCGTTCCAGCTTAAAGACCGTAACAATAATGACTTATTTGATAAGATGAATAGATAATATTTTATAATATTAAAAAGAAAAAATGAAAATACTATACAATTATGTCAATGTTTAAAGTGAATTTAGATACGTACAAACACTATAACATATAAAATTCTATTTTTTTATTCTTTAATCTTGTTGGTCGAGTATATCAATATAATCCGTACAAAGTTGATTTTGTGGCTACTTTTTAATGATATATCTAATTCAAAAGATTAGCCAATGAGATTTGAACACTTTGTAGTACACCATAGGCTCACTCAAAATTTTGGATCTGTCGCTACCCATACGAACTACACGGAAAAACTCCACCGACAAAATTCTTCTTAGCGAAATACAGACTTTGGATTTGGAACTAATAACATGTTGGTGTCGTACAAGATTATGCCGATTGAAATGTAAGCTTCCATAAATGTATTATGTTATTTTCAGATTTTGGTGTGCAGTTTTGTTGAATACACGTTGGCGATTTCGTTTAATCCTATCGTGTATCAACACACTTTAGTTTCTTATTCACTCTCGATAAAACTCCAATTGGGCCTTGCTAGTGCTGAAACTTAGTCTTTGCTAGGTGTAGCTAAAAATCAAATTGTTACTAGTTTTGAATAAAAATTGATAAAATGTATGGCTAGAAAATTCTTGTGTCCGATGGATTTTATGTGGATTAAAATAAATTATTTATTTTTACTTGTTATCAAAATTTTAAACTACATCAAACACCAATTTTCTTCAACTGATGAATTAAAGCCGAGTCCAACTTTCGTTGGACTTTTCAGATTTGAACCTCTCAGGAAAAAAGTTGTATTCATATACTAAATTATGGGCCAACAGGTTTTCTGGTCTTAAACGGATCATAGGCCCGTTCTTGGGATAAGCCTACGACCCAAGATGGGCTGCTGAGAATTGCAAGCTCAACAGCCACAAAAGTCGGGCCAACTCAGGCAGGCTCGTAACCAGTTGGTTCGAGGCGTCGAGCCACTTTGCAATTGTCTTGGTCAAGTTTGACCCGATTGACACCATTAGGTTTAAGTTACAAAAGTTTCTATTTACATTATTTTTGTATTACTTACATTTTTTTTTATTATAGTGAGTAAGATTAATGCTATTTATAGATAAACGGTTTACATACAGACATTGTGTCTGAAGGGAATGTGGCACAATGATGCCAAACAACCCCTTGAGCTGGATTTTTTTATTAACCAGTTTACTGCCTTATTTTAATTGGTGCAAAATCGTGTTTCTGAGAAATGAAGAAAGTCGTGTCTTACTTACCTAATTTAAATGGACGCTCAAGATGTCGCCAAGTGTAATTTCCACGACCGTTGGATAAAGGACCTTTGGGTGACTCTTATAAAAGGATTCCTAGGGTTTGCACTGTACATGGACTTCTGATATTTTCTTTCTTTCTTTCTGTTTTGCTGCGTTGTTCGAGTTTTCTCTCCTTCTCTCTGTAGAAATCAAAACTCTCATTTGATTTCGTCTTTTCTCTCAAATGTTGTAATCTTGAGTGATTCTATTTGAGTTGAGTGGTTTGTTCTTGTGTGAACTGTTGTTTGAGTGAATGGAGAGTTATTTGTGATATATGAGTTTAGTCTGGGTGTCCAAACCTTGTAATCTTCACTTTGATTGTGATTTCGTTCGAATGGTGGTTGTTCTTCAGTGGCTGACGCACTGATTGATTGTTTTTGGCTTGAGGGCTTTGATTAATAAAATCTCTTTACTCTTCAGTTTATTTTTTTTCGATTTACAATTTATATTTTGTTGTTCTTGAGCTAATACTCTGTGAATCTCCTCCTAACAGTGTCAAAAAGGGAGTGAGTAAGTTTTTTTTTATTTGGTTGAAAAAATTCTGATTCAATCATATATCACCACATCATGTGTATATAAACTATTACGTAAACATATTATGCACATGTAGCACAACCGAGTGAAGAATAACATTTCAATAATAATATGTGCACAACCCAAGATTTATTAGCATGTTTGGAAAGTGTTTATAAACAATTTAAATTATAATTAAATAGCAATGCATGATGAATAAATTGATAGTATTTGAGAATTCCTCGAAATATATCGATAAAAAGTGAATTGAATATTTATAAATTGCTTATAAACCTGAGCCATAGGCGTTAACCGGGAAAGATGTGAAAAAGTTTAGTCGAACTGATAAGTTAAAGTCAAACTGCATAAATTGGCAAACTTATAATTATTTCTAAGAAAGAACAGCATGTGGCGCCGTCCTAGAATGCAAATATTTCTCCCATCAATCAAGCCATTATCACATGGGTAGTCCATGAAATTGTTGGCGCACATGCACCGTATGTTGAAAAAATAACCTCCAATGGGGTCAAGAGCATACTAATTAATGCAGAATATGACATAATATTGTGATATTTATTTTAGTTTTTTGTGCTTTAATTAAAATCGATGTAAAAAAACTCGAGTACTCAACCAGCAAAAGGAAATAGAAAAGCAGGAAAAAAAAAACTGTTAAATTACTAATGACATTATAATACACCACGTGGACTTTGGACCCACCAACACTGATCGACGCATTTGGAGTTAAGCCACTTTGTCAGAAATTATTGTTCATCAATTTGACAAATGGAGTGGTGACTGCAAATGATTGAATGCAAAAGTTGACTTTTTTTTATAAACAGTCTAATGACATGTAGCATTTTGTCAAGAAAGATGACAATTTTTTCTGACAATGTAGCATGATTCAAGCTTTTGACCGTTCGGATTCACAGTACATGAGCCTCATGGTATTATCACTAGTAATTTGTCTACTTCTATGAACATCCATTTCTTATTCACATGGCTTGAACTTAACATTGATAGTAGACAGACTCCTAATTCATGTCATGTGAATATGTAGACAAATGAGTCGAACTACAAATAAATTATTCTTCAATTTTTATATAAAAATTACAACTTTTTTTTCCTCATTTAATAGGATGAATAAGCATATCATGTGTCATTTTTTATAAGGAAACCCACTAAATAATATGAAAATTGCTTCTTTGTAAAAACTGTAAACGAGCAGGCTTGCATAGAACTTACCTCTAAAATTACTTTATAAGGAAATAGTGTTTATATGCATAAGGGTCATCCTCAGAAGAGTAGATACATAAAAAGATGGGTAATTGGCACAAAACGTCTCCACCTTTTATTGTTATTGTGGAAAACGTTCATACCTTTCATTTTTTGACATTTTCACCCTTATTTCCACATTCCATTGCGCAAAAGGTCATTTTCATCAATTTTCTCAATTAAAAATTGTAAAATGACGAAAATACCCTTTCCTTTAAATCAAACAANACGTCTCCACCTTTCATTGTTATTGTGGAAAACGTTCATACCTTTCATTTTTTGACATTTTCACCCTTATTTCCACATTCCATTGCGCAAAAGGTCATTTTCATCAATTTTCTCAATTAAAAATTGTAAAATGACGAAAATACCCTTTCCTTTAAATCAAACAAAAGAAAAAAGAAAAAAACTAATTGCAAACATAATCCCAACTTTTTTGAAATGCGCAAAAAAGATTATCAGTTATACTAGAACTTGACTATGACTAAGCATTTACAGTTTACTGGAACTTTGTTTCATCGGAAAATAATATAAAAGATATTATTTATACCGAAAAAAGATCATTCGACCCTGAAAAGACTTGTTCTATCTCTAGAACCATTGCTTTTGCAAATGGAAGATTGCAGGTAGCTTGTTAGTTACAAATAAGATTGGTCCCAAAAATCTAGTGGGGGCCTTATATTCCTGGGATTCGGCTGTTGGCCTTTC
>CAIGRT010070118.1:0-15584 GCA_903798405.1 Fraxinus platypoda | reverse complement strand
TCCAGCATCTAGCCAGAATTCATCATCGGCGCACGCCATGTCTGGGTCCACTAGGGTGACTCGAGATGGGGTCGTGTCACACTGTCTATCCGTTCGAAATGGGCTTTGTTATCGAGCCGAGTCAACATTAAATCTTAGGTGAATTTCCTAATATCGGCTAAAAGAGCAGCTCCTGCCTTAGCATATTCCTTGGCCCATGACGCATGTTCCTGTATTTTGATTTTTCCTCCTCTACCACATTCGGTTTTTTCTGGAGTGTGTAACATTCTTGCTCTAAGGTTTGAAACTTTCTATTCAAACCATTGAGGAAAAATTCTGGGAACCAAGCTTTATCTGGATCAAATGACTCATTCCAATTCCATTTTCCAATACGAATAGGCGATGCAAAAGTTGTAGTTTCTAAATGCCATGACCTCGAAACCAAAACATCAACATCGGAGGACTCTCCTGATCCTTAAGGAGGGTAGGCTAGGCCTGGGTGATCGAATCCCCACAGGAATGTTGCCAGTCCCTCTAGGCTCGCTAGAGCCTAAGCCTTCAATGAAGAACTTCACCGACACTTATAAGGGTTCGCATCAAAATCGATCTACACTGCTAAGAAAGGAAAAAAGGGCATTAAAAGATAATAATAACAATCAATTAAATGCCTGGAACTAGAGATAAATAAATTAGTACATCAACTTACCCATGTCAATTTAAACACCAAGGTTGTAAAAGTTAGAGTTGAAGGGATGAAGCAATCTCTCGGCTTTGCTAACCTCAAAAGACAAACGAAGGATAGGGGCCACAGTGCAAAGCTTGCTAAGAGTGCGACTGCGAACTAAAAAAGGTGGTTCACCCATACCAGTTCACCGCAGTTAGAACATAAAAGTCAAAATAAAAAGGACAACTAATAAATCAACATTCACAGCACTTGCCATAAGTTCACGGCAAGACAATTGAAGGGCCGTGATAATTAGGTTGAAATCCCCAATTACCTCGAATAAAGAAAAAAAATCTCTTTCCAATTATACACCTCGGTAGGGGTGATTACCAGTTCTGGGCAAGCCCCGGAGAAACGGGGAGAAAATGAATAATACTCCCTTTGAGGGTTCGTAGTATTCCCTAATGGCATAGGACGGTACATTTAACGAAATATATTCGACGAAAACTCCCCAATAGTCCTGCAGATCTTCATAACAAAGAGGAGCCGGCCAGTTGGGCCCACCCATTCGGAGCAAGCTGGGAAGGAGCCATGCTTAAAGAGAAAAAACTCTCTCTAAAAAGGTGATGAAAGGGGACTCTTAAGCCCCATATCCATTGAACGTGTATGAATAGCTATACAACCTGGGGTGGGAAATCTACCGTTTGAAACTATACAAGACCTAATAGCTCTATAACGTTGGGAATGTTAAAACGGGTCCTAATTTCGGGCAGCTCCTATTTAGAAAGATTGCTGAAAATTCTTGAAGCCTCAAAAGCGTTCCCACCACTTTAACTAAAGTCAATTGGCATATTAGAGGGCTTGCCCACCTTGCCATGTACCCTAGTTTTGGGTCAAAAACTTCATTCTTGACCAAAAAGTTCTGGATTAACGCATCTATCAGAATAGGTAACAGCCTTATAAGGAAGTGCATCAATATAAAAAACTTTTACAGAAGAAGATGTGCTAAAAGTATCACCTCCAGAACTAGAACTTCTAGAATTGTAATTGCCAGATGCACTTTGAGAATCGACTTACATTGCAAGAAAAATGTCAGATAAGGAGGAGGGAATAATAGGTATACAGGCAAAAGATTCTCTTGAGAGAAATAAAGTGGCAATGTAAAGAAAGCCAACAGAAGCAATGGCATATTTATAGATTCTAAAGGGAGGTATAAGTCGTTAAAGGATAATAGTAATAATCATAACCATCGAAAATGAACGCGTGGCTGATCAAATCCTAAGATAAATGGGCTAAATCACACGCCATCGACATGCTCCTAAAGAGTTGGGGGCTACTAACCTGGGAAAAATGCAAATAAGGCCCATTAGCACACATACAACGATAGTGATCGCTAGCACGTTTCCAATTTCTTCCCCGAATAAATAGGGATGAGTAAAGGCGAGCCGAAAGGCCCTCAATAGATTCGCCAATCATAACATAAGACAATTAAAGTCCTAGATTTAATATGAACAATAAAACCTGACTAGCTATTGGCGAAGTGTAAGCGACATGCGAAGAGAACGAAGATGCATAAGGCTCGCCCGAATCTTGCAAACCATTGTGCATAATCCAGACGGGCTACAGGTTGTCAATAAACGAGGACCAATGAATAAAGCGTGATTGTTAACCGAACCTGTTATAAGAGAGTCAACAAGGAGCCGCCATCTGTCACTCTCAAAGAGACCAAACTACCCCCAAAGTTTAGAGGGAAATTTATAAATATCCCATCATTTGAAGAGAAACGCATGCAATTCAAATATATTCCTCTCAGATAACTATTTCCCTTCTTGCTCTAATTTGAGCATCAAAATTAATGAGTTTAGGAAGTGAAAATCATACATAGTTGAGTATGATTTGTTGATCATAGTTGTATCGTCAACACTCCCCGAAACATATAAGCAACTAATTACGTAAATGGTGCTCAAACAAACATTCAAGAAATACAACAAGACATACAAGATCAAATCGAGAACACAAATTAAACGATCTTTGAATTGAAAGTAATCAAATAAAAGGTATATATACAAGAGAGATATGTGGAATCTATTTCCTTGTTCTTGATCTTCAATCTTGAGTTTTGAATCTTCAACTTCTTGATATTTCTTCCCTTCAATTCCTTGGTAGATTTGTTCTCCTCCTCAAATATGATAGATTGGCCTCTCTTAATTAAAAGATTTGTATATTATGTTTGATATGAGAGACCTCTTCAATGTTTGTCCCTATTCTGTACTTAAGGAGGCTAGAATTAGGGAAAAAATCGTGTCCAAAGTGGTTTCCAAAAGGAGTTTCAGTTGTAGAAAGAAACTGCCCCCGTCAGTCGGAACTTAAGCAATGCTATTGCACAACATATATAGCTACTATCGCGCTTTCTTCAATTGAAATCTGCTAGTGAATAAACTGGGCGATCGCGACCGCACCCCTTTATCTATTGAGAAACTCATTTTGGTACTTTATTTTGCTCTTTTGTTTAGCACAAGTCCTTTTTTCTTGCAATTTCCATTCTCTACTTCCTAATTTCATCCAGCTGTTTCTTTTTCATCTTTAATCATTGTCTCTAGGTCCAAATCATCTTTTGGATATTTGTAATTTAGTTCCTGAACTTTGAAAATCCTCATTTTTTCGCTGATAAATACAATCCTCATTAACCTAACAAGCAATAAATACAAGAAATTAACCTATAATTCATCTAAAGTACTTTCAAATCTCCATATTAACGGCCTAAATAAGTGCATAAAATACACTTACCAATGCCCATGTTTGGTTATATTTTTAAATCTCATTTTTCCTTAAACTCATTTCCAGCAACACATTTCATGTAATTCACAGCTTTCACCAATTTTTCAACCACACATTTCATCTTATAAACGAGGTCTGTCTCATCGTGTCAAAGCAAAAATTGATCACAATTTCTAGATTTTTCTGGCTGAACTCATAAAACTGTCATGCAAACTGTACCAATAAAATTTCAGCTATTTAATTATTTGACAGTTACTCGTTTCAAATAAATCACAAAACAGGGAATTCTACAAGGCACAATTTCCTGTACAATAATCACACACTAAATCTTCTATCACAAACACCTATACTTGAATATATGGATAAACAATGTATTTCCCATCAATTAATCTGATTACAAAACATGGGGAGACCAGAAAGTACCAAAACAATAGGAGAAACCAGGCAGGCAGGCAGGCAGCCATATAAAATATGACCTTCTAATTCACATACTAGTACTACTGTGTGAGCGACACGCATTCAAGCTCAATCTCTAACACTCCCCTTTCAACCTTCTGCAGCTTTAGAGCTATTTCCTGCTTCACTCTGCCATCTTTGAAGCTGATAACGCCGTCTTTTACAAGTGTGTTCTCTTTGCTTGCTTTCCACTTTCCAAGTGTCATTGACTCATCAATTGTGGTGCACTCAGAGGCTTTTGCAGCAGAGACCAGGGGTTGAATATCGATCTCGGCTTCTCCCATAAAATCATCTGTTTTAAATGTATCCTTGTCATATACAATCTGCCACAACACAACACGTTCTTATTAGATACATTTACAGGGAAACAAATACACGACCCCAGACAAAATTACAGATCGATTTTTTTACGAGATGCAAATGCATGCAGTGATATCATTTAAGGTGTAAGTTATCGATAAAATTATTCAAAACTAGCATGTTATTCCTGTTATATCTTCACTTGGATTTCACCTATGGTATTTACTTAAGTTCAATTTTCATCTGGAGTATCCTAAGTGAAAGATTTCTTAGGACAAACTTCTATATTAACTGGTCTATGAGATGATAACATGCTGATCATCAATTTGTGAATGTAATTCTGGCAAAGGAATGTTATTGAAATGCAAGAGAACATATTGGCTAGACTGAAATCATTTGTTTGAATGCAAAAAAGTAGGATCAGGAAAATTTTGAAGAACAAAACAATAAGGACATTAACAAATATCTGCTAAATTGTCCTTGAGATCTCATCAACAAATATCTGTGTGGAATACTGTCAAACACCATGATGCTTTCTATTTGGGAGACAACGGAAAATTTAAACTTTATAACCCAAAAACCAACCTTTCACTAAAAATCCCATATCAAGACTATTTGTTAATGGAATCAAATTCATATCTGAAACTATTGTAACTTCACTGGTACCACACTTTATTTTTTCATATTTTAACATTAGAGTAGGATATTTCCTTAAGCAAAATTTTAGGATGACAAGGAGGAATTCATAAGAAACAGAAGTATGGAAGAGAGAATTTTATAGGGAGATAATTCCAATTTGGTGGTAGGAAATGGTAATATGTCAATTAATATGGCATGGTGGATTTAGTTCTGATGGCCTGAATGATGCCAGTGTGTTTGTGTTCAAACTCTCCTTGGCTCATGATCTAATAGCAGAAAATTCCATTATCAAGAGAGAGATGGAAACTTGATGTTCAAGGACAATGGAGATGGTAATAAAATTCTATTGATGTGGCAGGCACCATATATAGTCTTGTGCTCTCGAGGCGCCAAATGTGCTGCTTGATGTGGCACCATTTCTTCAAATAGTTTTATTTTTAAATTATTTCCAATTTCAACATTTCAGTACCTGGTATTAAAATATACTCGCAGCCCTTTTCCATTTTCATTTATACTTGTATATTTTTAAATCCCTTTTATTTCTAGAGTCCCAAAAATATATGTTAGAAAATTCCATGATATTACCCAATCTACTTTCTACAACCTTTTCCATGATCTTGTACAAACTGCTCAAAAGGATAACGAGGCAAAATCACTTAATTTTTCTAGAATCTGAATATTTTTAAAAATGACACATAAAAAGGCGAATTTGTTTCCGAATTGATCATGCCATCCTGGAAGAACTCCTCAAGAACTTCTATCAAACACCCTTAATAGTAGCCATACCATCTTTAGATAAACCCAAAGAGAAGCCATTTGGACCCACGGATTTGTCTATTGCTATCAAATACAGCTCCTTGATTATTTCTATTTCAAAAGGACTCTCTAACTATATCTTACTATCCCTTGAAATAGGAAATGATTCCAAACCTTCCTCCCCCACTTCACTCTCGTCTTTAGTGTATAATTTCTCGAAAAACAGATTATTTACTTCTCTATCTTTCTTCATTATTGTCAAGAATCTCCCCCACACCCCCTCCAACTCCAATTTGTTTACACATTCTTAAACTTCCTAAAACTTAGTAATCTATGAAAAAGTTTGCATCTCCTTTAATCCTCTATTCTTTTTCTCAACAGAGCTCTTTCCTTCCTAAGCTCTTCCATTAGATGCCCTCGCTCCTAATTGATCTTAGACCTCCAGTCTAGAGAAGATATTCCTTTTTTCAAACCTCAAATTTCCAAAGACTTCTCTATTCAGGCCCCTTAGTTTATCCTGACCAGCTTCGATTTTGCATAAATTTAAAGCTCTGCTACCTATCACCAACACTTTCACTCCACCAGCTTTCAAACTCATAACTGATTATCTTCAATCCATTTCATGGTGTGCTTAGAATAAATTAGAAGAAATCAGTAGGCTTCTGGGAAAATGTCAAGTGCTTAGAATAAATTAGGAAAAGTGAAGCAGTACATTTCATGGTGCATTTAATAATTTGAGAAATCTATTAGAAATATTCTCCTGCATAAATAGAGGAAGCAAAGGTCATGCATGTCATGAATAATAATAAATAAGCCGCCATTAACCCAAAAGAGTGATCCCACGACATGTTCTGAAATCCAGTCAAAATGAGTTTCCAATTTCAATTTATGGGTTCATAACCTCTATTTTATTTTATTTAATGTTTATGCATAAGTAAACTTACCAACTTCAGAGGAGGAATGTTTTCAGGAATCGACAACATTAGCTTTTCATTCCAAACTGGGTTCAGGTTATTCTTTATGACACGCGTCTTCACTGACTGCATCAGAAATACAAGTCAATGCAGAAAGCACTAGATAAACTTACACCACTTTTACACTTTCATGAGGAAAGGATAAAACGAGTTAATAACAGAAGTATTTACTTGATTTCCCAGTGAGATCATGACATATGGGTCACTGGACATCATATCTCGCACAGCTAGGTTGGTGCCCCTCACTATGTTAACCTTAATCAATCCTACAAATTCGACCATACCTGCCTATACCACATACAAAAATAGTAAGAATTATCCACCAATTTTAAACTGAAATTCAGTGTATACTAATGATATACGAAACATAATTTATGAATCAGCATAGAATATGTTTCTGTCAGAGCACGAAATTCTTAATTTTCTTAAACAAACAAGGATGAAAATATTTTTTGAGTTGATCCATTTTCCTTCTAGTATCGATGAAGAAATTGGGAGAGAGCAATCATTGTCTTCGATGAATTTATGTGTGCATAGAAATAAAATCAGAGCACGGTGCTTCCCCTGATTTTTCTATTTCAAATCTCAGATGTAAAAACTCATATTTTGCTGAAAAAATCATTACCGTTGAGTTACTTTTCTTTGTTGTCTTGTGCTCAGATCTTCTCCAGCTATTACGAAATGCATGCCCTAAACCATGAATGCGGTGATGACCAGTTTGCTTCTCATAGTGTTTCTTCTCTGAGGATGAATGAGATTGACTCCCTGAAGAACTGCAATGTGAGGATGATGGAGATGGGAAGGGGCATGACATCTGTAAATCATGGTCCAAAAACTGTTGCATCTCATATTTTCTCCTGAGTATCCAAAAGGTGCTCTGTGGTTCAGAATTCAAATTTCACTTGATGAAGAATTGAAAGAATTGACATTCTTCTATACCTTATGAAGTCAGTGCGCTCCTCTATAGAGGAATCTGGTTCTGGTTTTCTATAATTATCTGGCATGTGAGCTTCATATTTCAAGTTTACAACAGTATTTCCACCCTTCTCCATTAAAGCATTAACTTGCTCATTTGTCCATTCATCCAGCTTGACGGATAATACCTGCAAAATAGATATTATTGGTAAATACAATAGATGCATGCATAGTAGCAATCAGATCAATAAAACGCAAACAAGCAAGCTAACAATCAAATTAACATCCTTTCTCCTATTCATCATCTACTGTTATTTCAATCAAACAATACTATCCACAGTGAGTGATTTGAGAATAACTACTTACAGAATTGAGTATACTCATTTTATCTGATCATAACCAATAATTAGATTGAATAGAAAATAGATCTATTCAGGGGGCTAAAAGCTCCTAAATATTAGTGGGCAAGGTACCGCCTGAAAGCTATTAGGTCTGTTAAGATTTAGCCATTGAATGAACAAAAAATACCAGGAAACTTTTGCTCCCCCAGTCCACGTTTTTAAAAGTTGGCTAGCTAGAATGAACGTGAAATGGAAAAAAATTAAGAGGGTCAGCAACGAAGCTATACATTGTTCTCGTGATAGGACTGATCATACTAAAGCTTTCCATCACTGGTCATAAAGACAAGCTTGAAATGATTCCATACTTGTTTTTCCCCAATACCTATGATCTGATAATATGTGTGTGAATGTAGTGACTTGTTAAGGGGTGAGAACTTTATCCTTATGGAAAAAGTTGTCCCATTTCTCAAGACATCTACCCATGTATCTACTACTATGATGATATATACTAAGCAAGAGATCAATTGGCGGATTTAGAATTTAAACATTTTGAATTCCCTAGCTATATGAAGGTATTGCACACTACACATTAGTGGAAGAGCAAGAATGTGTTTTAATTAGACAATTATATTTCTGAAGCGTTACTATTAAAATTACATGACGTTGTAGCCTCATTTATAACTTATTCACATTTTACTTCTCAACTGTTCAGCATTGTTAAACCCCCCTTCCTAGTCAGAATTCTTCCCCATATTCTCCAACAAAAGCAATAGCGTTACGCATTCTTCTCTACAGTTTCACCAAACTCCAAATCCCTTAATTACCTTACTGAAATTACAACTACATGTCATTAATTCATTGCGGGAAAAATGAATAGGAGCCTTAATGGCAAGAGTGTTATTACCCCCGCTCATTTTCTTTTTACTTATTGCCCTTTTATTTGGGATTTCTCTCACTCAACCACTGCTTCCACGTCCTAGTTGGGATCCTACAAGATCAATATCAATGGATGCGTTAGGGAAGATTTGCAAGTGGTGAGGGTATCATTAGAGATCATGTTGGACGATGTAACCAAGCCTTCTGTTCTTCCTACGGTGGCTTCCAGGTTCTTGAGGCTAAGCGGCAAGCCATTCTTGATGGTATCCTTATTGCGGATCAATTAGGACTCTCGGGTTATGGATCGAGGCAGATTCTTCTACCGCGATACACTGCATCATTCATGGTGAGGACCATGTCCAGGCTATTCTCAGACAGATCAGACATCTGGTTTCCCTCAATCATGCCACGATTTCCCATATCTTTCATGAAGAAAATCAGGAGCTACTCACTAGCCAATGAGGGATGGGAGCCGCGATGCTATCTAGGTATGGTCCTCTTGAATTGCCACGATGTGTTCGCGGCCTTGTATAGATTGAAAGATATGGGTTGCCCACAATTAGAGGCCTCTAGGTTATTTTGCATAATTGATTACATTTGTACAGTAGTACCTCCTCATTAACTACTTTAAGATTACATTCTGTGGCCTCGTTTGTATACATTTCTATTTTATAATTCCATGTCTGGAGAAACCTAACTCTCTCTGTCCTGGTGAAGCCTAAAAACACGTCGAGACGGTGTTTTTGTTTTTTGTTAAAAAAAAGGACGAAACAATAAACCAAAAGAAGAGGCGGAGAAAAATTAATGTTTATAGAGGTGTGGTTTAGTTGTTTGTCGCTGGTATACCCTTTCTCATCAGAATAATATTTCTGATGATAAAGGACTCTTGTTTACTTCTCAACTTTATTTTTGAAAGCAAAGAATTTCCAAGCTCAACAGCTGCTTCTTAAGAAGTTCTAGGCTTTGTTTGAGAGCAAGAAGTGGGATAATTTTTCTTTCTGCTATACTCAGGCTTGTCGAAGTGATTCTAATTGTCTCTATTTAATGAAATAGACCCAAAGTTCAGGGGCTAAAATATTTATTTTAATTATACATATTATTAGCATCAAGGACTCCCAGTAATAAAGTTGCATATTATTTTGGCCTATGCTAAAAAATAAAACTATACATAAGTCGACTTCTCAAGGGAAACTCCATGGAACATAATGTCACATTCTGCTCTTTCAGTCATGTCTCCTCCATGCTGTTAGACTGAATTATCAACTGCATTGCTCCACTAGGCTAGCTACTTATGAACTTTATTTTTTATGATGGGATCTAGTACCTGCATCCTACATGGATACAGGTCTAGTTTGAGGGCTTTGCATGGTCCCCAGATAAATGGGTTGCAGCTAATATTATCATTTTGTCTCTATTCAAATATTTTCTACAAAGAGGAGATTTGTAGCATCAGAGTATCTTTTGAATTTTATTACTAATAATGTTCAACATATCCAGTTCTGGCAGATTTTCTCTTTTCTTTATCACATTCAGTTGGTGATGCTTTCTGATATTCCTATTAAGATTTACGGAAATCTTTTGTGTTCAACCAACTATTCAACGCAGCTTACTTGAATGATCCAAGTTAGGTCTTCCCAAATATTTCCAGAGATGAAATAGTAGCTTTAATAGCTTGACTGCATACTAATCAGTAAGAAGAGTAATGGAGAAAACAATTCCCAGGACAATGATCTATTTTAATGCCTATAAATGGAAAAATGAGAGATTCATACGACCTCACCTATCAAAACCCCCCACCCACTCACACACAAATGTGTATTCCAAGACACTTCAGTTATCTCAGGATTCAGAATCTTGCTCCCTCTCCTTAAAGGGAGATCATTCAAGGCTTCCTCAACTTATGACTATGATGGCCTTCAGAGAAGATTATTATTGAACAAATAGATCAACCACATATAATCAATCAACTCGGATATATGCAAGTGATACACGTCTTTCTTACCATATTTAGCTTCGAGAGGCTTCCTTGGATGAATCAGAATAGGTATTTGCTGTTGAAAGTTAAAGCCTGCTCATACTTTATTCTAATCTTCAGTGTTNCTCTCCTTAAAGGGAGATCATTCAAGGCTTCCTCAACTTATGACTATGATGGCCTTCAGAGAAGATTATTATTGAACAAATAGATCAACCACATATAATCAATCAACTCGGATATATGCAAGTGATACACGTCTTTCTTACCATATTTAGCTTCGAGAGGCTTCCTTGGATGAATCAGAATAGGTATTTGCTGTTGAAAGTTAAAGCCTGCTCATACTTTATTCTAATCTTCAGTGTTTTTGTTAAAAGTTTTTCCAATGTTCATATCTCAGCTTTTTTAAGGAACAATTAAACTAAAGATTCTGTCTAGTGTATCAATCAAGAATGGAAAAACATAAAATTTTTGAGTACCACACCTTAGATATATGCACCCCAAGGCTTCTATGAACTCCAGAGCACTTGATGCAAATAAATGCTCCAAGGCTCAAGGATCTGTTCACAAAAGTTAAAATATAAGTAACACCGTGATACTGGAAAATAAAAACAAATCATAAAAGAGAAAACAAAGGCAATTTTTTTTTAAAAGAAACTAGCAAGCACCAAATGATTGATATATATGCATCCAAAAGTTACAGCATAGATTTCAAAGAGATGGGTAACCAAGAAAGGTGACCGGGGTTTGAGTAATTATCCCTCTAAACATGTTGACTTAAATGTAGTTGCTATCATAAGATGATATTACATAGTTGCATTCTTTGATTGCATATAGATGTATCTTGGGGCGCATTATTTGTCAAGCAATTTAGACAAGGTTAGAAAATGTTACAGAAATTGCAAACAATTTAGAATAATGTGAAGATGTGGAAGATCACAATTCACAATTTTGCAACACCCCATACCTTTTTAATAAGCCGCAAGTTTAGGGAGTTAGCTAGAGAGAACTGAAAAAATAAAGAAAAGAAAAGAGGGGAAAGCTTTCAAGTTTTGTCAAAGAGGTCATCTAAGAGTAGTTTCTACATATTCAATTTTAAAATTCAAGGTAAGTGTGTTAATTAAATTGTCCATTCTGTTATTAAATTTTGAAATTAAGTTTTATAGTCCTTTATGAATGAGTTTACGATAAGGGACCGAAGTTTAGCAGATACGCACAAGAAATCTCTACTATCTAAGTTAGGTATTTTTCTTGTCTCCTTTGTGAATGATATGATATGATATGATTTGTTTACAAAATTTTAATACGCTTCACAATTTAAGGTCGCACACTTATTGAGATTTTGTTATCTCGCCCTTTACGTTTCTTCCTTTCAGGTAAGTAGGATCGAGGAGGTTGGAGTTTGGGAAGTGGGCCAATAGTGTAGAGATTTTAATTAGTAAACCCTTTTAAATAAGAATGTTCAAAAACTCATTATTTCATTTACATATTGTTTTAGCAAAATTACATTAAATCTACAACATGGCAATAAGTTTTATCTATATTACTATTAAAGCGGTTGATTTTAAAGTTAGTTCTAAGTGTTTGATGAAGTATTTACGTATACATTGGTGACATTCGAGATTCCTAAGATTCGGGGCATCATAAATTTCTCCTCATTTATTTCAAATAAAAATTTGTACAATGTTATACATAACACACTAGTTGACTCAAATTACGTAAATATGAAATATCTAATTCAACCTCTGATTTTAATATTGTAAATATATACAAATGTACAATCTTACAAGGGTGTCCTCAACTCCAAATTTAAAGGACATTAAAAATCCATATAAATTTGTTGTGACCAATTCAGATTTTAAAGGACGATAAAAAGACATATAAATTTGGTGTCCTCAACTCAGATTTTAATATATTCCATTAAAATCTAGATGTCCCCAATATAAGTGAATTTGTAAGGATTTCATTAATCAGAATGATTTTAATAGATTTTAGTTGATTTCGTGCCCAAAAATATAAATACCAAGATCTGTCGGAATTTCAGTTAGACCTCTCAAATTTCAATGGATTTAAAGCCTACAAATATAAAGTCAAATTCTTTATATCTTTGACAAAATAAAAGAAATTAAACTAAGGGCCTGTTTGGGCCGGATTAAAATCTGATTTTAATCTAAGTCAAAGTCAAATAATCAATATTAACCACATCTTTCATGGGTCCCACATCTTTTCAACCACACATTTCAAAAACTTCTATCACAATCCACTAAAAATCTAATTTTAATCCCCACCAAACACCCTCTAAATGTCCAAAAATTTCATGGGTCCCACATCTTTTCAACCAAACATTTCAAAAACTTCTATCACAATCTACTAAAAATCTAATTTTAATCTCCACCAAACACCCTCTAAGTAAGAAATTAAAAAATATATATAAAATTAAATAGTGATAAACTATCTCATTTTCAATTTCCTTCTCAAAATCCAAAGTTGGAGAGAGAAGGAAATGAGAAATTGAGTTCTCTTAATTCTCATCACTATAATGAAAATTCTTTTATTTTCAGATTGAAATAATTTTTAATTTGTTGAAATTTATTTGTTTGATTTTGTATATTATAATTTTATTCAATTTTCAGATGGAATTGATTTTTAATTTATTGATATTTATTTTCTTGGTTTTGTAGATTGATGAAATCAGTTCATTTAAATGACAAAGCTATGATTTTTCTCTAAAAGACGATAAATTTGTTATTTTATTTTCTAATTAAAAATTTTTAGAAGCTTTCATTTTGGGGTGATCTATTAAGAAAATATATCATTATACAGTAATCATAAGAAACCATTAAAATCTTCTGTTAAAATCTTAAGAATAATGTAGAATTCTATTCAAATCCATGGATATCTATAATCTTAAGAAATGTATTGAACTTTTAGTTGAGGTCACCGTCCATAATAACGGAAAATAATAAAGCATATAGCCAATACAATGTCTTGAAATGCATACTAACAAGTTCTCTTACCTAAGAGATAGCAATTGCATGAATGGAAATGGCAGTAAAACTTTTCTGGTTTATACTAACTCAGTAATAGTTAAAGAATAACAAGCACAAGCACAATCAATATGAAATTACTTTTCCAACTATATGAGACCTAAAATGCTCAATAGGAGGATCGTAAATGCAAAAGGGAAAAAAAAAGGCAGGTTTGGCTAAAAAATACATTGCACCATAGAGAGTCATCCTTGATTATAATTATTGTGGTTGTCACCTTCCAAATATATATTTTTGTATTGAAAAACTCTCTTCCCTGTCAAATTTCTCTTCTTGAAGCTAAGTATCACCTGAAAAGGCTTGCTTGTCAATGAAGTAATATCCATGATAGTTTTTTTATGAGTGCGTGGAGGATAACATTTATACCCCTTTATGTAGTGGAGTACGCCGAGAGAATGCAATTTAGAGCTCCAGGATCAAGTTTTGTGGATTGGCATAACATACACAATCATTTTTTTATGGAGGGAGAACCCCGTAACCTTGGAAATTAGGGAAGAGGCTAGAAAGTATGCCCATTGGGGACTGGTATCCAAGAACTCTTAACGCGAAGTGATTTACTGAATAGGCACCCATGAGAACAAACTTTCATTTAAAACAAGGGAGACCTTGCTACTTCAAGTAAGTTCCTGTTGTTTCTTTATATAATTCCATTTTGTTGGAAATCAACGCAAGACATGTGGTGGAGGATCCCTTCATTTTAAGGTAAGTGAATAGGCTGTCTTTGAAGTATTGCCTCCCCCTTAGGCATGAATTTTTGCCTCAAACTGATTTTTCTACTACTTTTTCAAAACAATAAAGCTAACCCTTCCCAATAAATTTAGTGTTGGATAGATAATTTCGCCACCCCATTTGATACATTTCTAGATCTATAGGATGATCTAAAGCAACAACTTCCTTGGCAACTTTGACAAAACATGTTATTTTTAATCTATCCCTCTTCTCACATGTTTTATAGTGATCCTGTCACTTTTGTAACCGAGGACCTCACATTTCGCCTTCATTAGATATATGTGTTAAGGAAATAAATATATTAGAATAACATATTAGGGGAGAGTATAATTAGGTTGATTTTGTTTCCATATTTGTATCTATTCCCATACGTGTACTCTTGATTTCTCTATATAATGAAAGTAAAGGAGAGGAATAAAATAATCTTCTTCTCTGTAAAGTTGACAAAACCTGTTTATCAACATGGTATCAGAACCATAGCTCCTAGTGTAACGCCCCGAAATCTTAGAATAAAAGATTTTTTTGTTTTTATATTTTAATTGAGGACTAAAATGAAACAGTTATTTTTTTAAAATTTCCATTTTATTTAAGGTCATATAATCAAAGTTTGATCGAACGATTTTTTACATATCGACATTAGGCTCGTTGGATAGCTCGTATTTAATCACGAATTTTAGGCTCGAAAAAAAGTTGTTTTGGATAAGCACACGTTAAATTAGATTCAATTGAAAGAAAACAAGGATAAATAGGACTTTAAATAATTTATAATACTTTTCAATTTTTCTCTCCCCTTAATGTAACGTGATAAAAACCATTAGTTATTTTGATAAATTTGACTTGATAGTGTACTTTATCTACATATTAAAACACATCATGATATTTGAGTGCAAACAAGATGCTGCCAGGTGTATGAAATTGGTTAAAATTGTATGTTTAGTTGACACGTGTTGATGAGATATGGAAGAAGTAAATGTTGATTTGCATGGAATTTTGGGATAAAGTTTTCAAGTCATTGTCATTCAATATTTGTTGCTTGGGATACGTTTCTTCAATCCTAAGTACACTATGATTCAATTATTTTTACCCTATATATACCCAGGTTAGTCATTGTATTTTTCACAAAAAAAAAAAAGAATAGAGAGTAAAGGAGAGAGAGAA
>CAIGRT010070093.1:0-18732 GCA_903798405.1 Fraxinus platypoda | reverse complement strand
GCGGGGATAGAGGGAAGGGAGAGAAAATGGGTTGAGAGAGAGAGAGAGGTGAGAGAATGAATTAATTAGGGTTTGAAAATTGATTTAAATAAAAATTAATTTAAAAATTATTAATTAAAACCTGATTTATGTATTATTAAAGATGATTTTAGATTTATGAAATGGTATTTTAAAAATGTGTGAGGGTGTAATTTCCTCTTGCCCTATTGTATGATAAGGCCCACAGACCTCGGTTATGTTTTTAGCCAAGTAATTGGATTTTGAATAGTCCTTTGCTTAGGGAAACTTCAACGGTCGAGGCACTCTTTTGGTTCCACGCGCCTTGATGGCAAGGCGTGAATACTGGTCCCTTGACACGTGAGTGTATGGTGGACCATTTTGTAGCTAGCAGGGCATCTAATTGGATAATAACTATTCACCAATGAATTTTTTTTATTGTTGAATCAGTTGGTAAACGTGTGCATATCTATCATATACTCCCTCCGTCCCATATATATAGGCTGCGTTTCCTTTTTTTCTTGTCCAAAATATATAGGCTTGTTTCTTAATTGGGAATATTATGTTTTGTTCTTTTACTAATATNGTCCCATATATATAGGCTGCGTTTCCTTTTTTTCTTGTCCAAAATATATAGGCTTGTTTCTTAATTGGGAATATTATGTTTTGTTCTTTTACTAATATACCCTTATTTAATTTGCCTAGTTACTAAGTCCAACAATAATTTACTTCTGGTTGTTGAAAATTAAATAGGAATAAACTTGGAAAGTTTAGATAAAAATTGCTTTTCCAATAACATTAAATAAGATTTCTTAATCCGTGTGAAAAATGAAACAAGCCTATATATATGGGACAGAGGGAGTATGAAAAATGAAACAAGCCTATATATATGGGACGGAGGAAGTATGAAACTTTGTACATGAATGGGCATCCCCTATGAATTTTCGGTAGGTGATTTTTTCTTAAACTTTTGAAAGTGATTGTCAATAGCTACAAAATTTTCGTAGGTGAGCGATTATATATCTTTACCTGCGGATTTTACATTTAAGCGATACTTGGAATTCAAATTTCTTTTATCGTGCTTAAAACTTTCTTACAATCTTTTCAAAAGGCAAAAAGATCATCAATAGTAAACGATACAACAATAGAGTTGTCCATTTCCATGTGGCGGTGTTAATATCGAATATAATTCCTTTTACAATCTCATACTCCTGTCATTCAAAATTTAAACATTTTATATAGTAGTACCTTACAATTTCTATTAAATTTAAATTTAGACCATGTTTATTTCGAATTAAAATCAGATTTTAATCTATGTTAAAGTCAAACAATCAATATTAACCACATCTTTTCATAGGTTCCACAACTTTCCAACCACACATTTCAAAAACTTTTATCACAATCTACTACAAATCTAATTTTAATCATTACCAAACACTCAATAATTTCAACAGTGCTTCATGTACAGAAGCCATTTTGACAGAAAACACACGTGTGGATCCCGCACATTATTTTTTGTTTTTTTAATACAAGATAGGGCCCCACTCATTATTAGTATTCTGGTGAATTTCTGTAAATGCAATTCTGTACAAATGGATTTTTCCCAATAATTTTATGGTAGTAGAAAATGTAAATTGTGAAAATATCAAATCATTTTTTATACCTATTAACTAATTAATTTTCATGAAAATTATATCTTATGTTCCAATCAAACCATAGAAAAATTACTTATATAATATTTTCAACTATGCAACCACTTCCATATTAGTATATTACCAACTCATACACCAATTATTTTCTCAATAATTTAATCCAACAAATTATTTTTTAATCAAATAATTTTGTTGATTCTCACTAATATAATCCAATAAATCAATTATTTAAACAAAATTTTGTTGACATATTCAGACACTGCTAGCTGGTTGTAGTTGACTTTTAGCCTGGGTTTGGGCTAGCAGCCTCTCCCCAGTGCTATACAGGACAAAATGGGTAGAAATCTTCTGTGAGTGCACCTATCATAATTCTTATAAGATAAAACATGGAGGACACTTTTACCCTTTCTTTGGAATTTGCAAAAGTTTAATCCCTTATTTTTAATTTTAACCACATACTTCGGATGATCCACAACATTTTAAACCTCACATTTCATTTATCAAAATCTATTAAAAATTAATTTCTATCCCTACCAAACATGAACTTCCTTCAATTTTGTTAGAGTAGTTTATGGTGTAGCTTATTAAACAAGCCATTAATGTCCAGAAGTTTGGTATGACAAAATTGTTAGAACGGAAAATTTTCAACTGTTTATTGTATTATAATAGTTAAAAAAGTAAATAAACTTTATTTTGAATTCTTTTAAGTATCTTCAATCTCCTTTTTCTTCACAAATATGTACTTCAAATTGGGATGACATTCCGCGCTTGTTTGATTTTGATTTGTTGAGAAATAATTCTTTGAAGAAAAAAGAATAATGTGATTAAAAAATAGTGAAAACAATTTTTCAAAGAATGTGCTATTAAAAATGAGTGAGAGAAAATTAATTTTTCAAGAATCAAAATTAAACAATGGCTCATTATTCACAATTAAAATTTATTAGTACGATAATAAATCTCGAATCTAAATTGGTATAGTTTAAAAAGTTGATAAAAAAATTAAATTACAATCAACAATTAATTTTAATCACCCGCTTCATAAAATTAATAATCGTTATCACATTTTCAATTATACATTATCAAATTTTATTAAAAGTAATTTTTAACTCCACCAAACAGGGATATGAGAGTAATGTTATTCATCCTCACTGGGGTTACAAACACAGTTTAGGTGACGTTAATGTGACATTAAATGATAGGTGAAATTAAATAACTGTATTTGTAATCTTACTGTGGATGAATAACATTACTCGAAATATATGACATTCACGAATATATTCTAGGGAACCATGCTTGATGTACACATTGGTATACATTCAGTTTGACAGCCTCCTCACACGCGGGCCCCACCCCATGTGAGAACGGCCCCACCCCATGTGAGGGGGCTATCAATCTGAATGTACAGCATTATCGTATTCTAGGTTTGCACATGCAACTGAGTGCAGGAGTCTTAAGAAAATACCTACTGCAGACTAACTCCACTCCATGGAAGAGGAAAAAAAGAATGTAATTTGATGCATTAACTTGGCAATTTTGTTTTATTGATTCATCACGTATATGCCACTTAGAAGAGTAGCATTACTTAAAAAGAATAACAGAAATACGACTATGGAGACACCGATTACCCTCTGCTAAACCCCATGGTCCCTACCCCTTCTTCTGCATTTAACTATAATTTCTCAAGAAACCCCTTTTCCATTTTATTCCATAGCAAAAACTCATGATCGTTAAAAGAGAAGATTTCCGATGAAAATTTGAAATTTTCATTGAGTTGACTCCAATATTTTGTTTTTGTCTGTGTGTTTGGGAATATATAGGTACGATAGATAGGAATAGAGAGGGTCAATAATGGGTTGGAGTGGTCCAAGAAGATTTACAGTGAAATTTTGAAATTTTCAGAGTGAGTGAAAATCCAATATTTTATTTTTCTCTGTGGGTTATGAGAAAATTGGTGTAATAGATAGTAATAAAGAGAGAAATTTATGGGTTGGAGTAATCCGTTCAGGGAGGTGGCGAATTCCAAGCCATTGTTCCTGACTATTTATGCAACTGTCATTATTGGGATTTTAATCTCTTCCTTCTACGTGTTCTCTGCGGTTTTCTCCAGTTCCGTTTCCTTCTCTTCTGTCACATTCTCAACGTCAGCTGCCCCTGGTACGTGTATATGTATGTGTATGTGTTTGTGTTTGTATATCAGTATTTGTTTGACCCCATTTTTTGCCTAAAAATGTATTTTTGAACTGGAGATTGACGGAAAATGCGGGGATAAAAAATAAAGAAAAGTTTTGGATATGCTTGTAATATTATTTTATAGAATAATGTGAAGTTGAATTGAAGAGCCAGAAAAATGTATTTTTAGAAATAATGGGGATCAAACAACGGCAAACCACCTTTGTATATTGGCGCAGCTGCTTTAATCCTTTCACAGTTCTTGGGCAGTATTTTAACCCCATAAAAAATGCTTCTTTTATGCCTCGGGTATTAGCCACAGCTTGTATTCATTCAGTAATTAAACACGTGGCTGTCACAGTGGACTCCTATGCGGTGGTTACTATTTTTTAGATTTTTAGTAGTAGGTTTGAGGGTGATGATTTGTTGAGTTTGTTGCTGCATTTGAAAAGAGAGTATAAAGGGAAGGATAGCGAGTTTTGGAATGAAATTTGGGAATGGCATCTGTAAAATTTAGAAATTTGCGATCATATTATCTTGTAGCCATAGGTCAAATGACTTTTTTGAACTTGGGGAATAAATGCTTCGATCAAAATTGAAATTTGGGATCGCACTATCTTACAGCCGTAGGTCAAAACTTTATCCTTCCCTCTGATGCTTTCATGTGATAAATTTTATGTTTTCTTGAAAATTGACCATTTTCTTCTGTATATAAAACTAAAATAGCAAGAGTCGATTTCATGATATTCCAGTTAGTTAAGTCTCTTTAATAGATAGCTAGTTCTCTTCCCATAGCTCTATCATTTTTATCAGTCAAATTTTTAAGTGAAAATTTCCATTTCTCACGCTTAGCCTTGAGCACCATGGTCTTGTCTAGCAATGACCTATGAACATCTTGTAATTGTTAAATTTCTTTAAATTGCTCGCCTTTGGAGCTCTTGGAGTTTCAAAATGTTCACATTGATCTGGCACTATGAATACATATCTTGCATAATCAATCCCCGCATTCATTAGTGATGTCTTATTTGTCTTTTGGGTTAACCCCAGCATATCTTAATCCAGATGCAGATCCCTTGCCCGTAGACCGACCAGCTAATTTCTCTCATATAAAAGGAGCAGGTGCAGTACCAGAATTAACCTCCCAGCCTCAAAGCAAATTTCTGAAACCAATTTGGCAGGTTCCCCCTCCTGGGTCTAAAATGCCACCCCTGCAGAGCTTTAACTTGACAAAGGAACTAGTGCAGCAAAGAGTGCAGAATAATGTTGTAGTAGTGACCTTCGGTAACTTTGCTTTCATGGATTTCATCCTGACTTGGGTTAAACACTTGACAGATTTGGGTGTTGATAACCTTCTTGTTGGTAATTTTCTTTGAATTCTCATTGCATGGAAGAACATTTTGTCATGCTTAGTCAGGTTCCTAGGCTAACCCAAAACTCTGTATTTATTCCTAGGTGCCATGGACACAAAACTGTTAGAGGCTCTTTATTGGAAAGGCGTTCCAGTTTTCGATATGGGTAGTCATATGAGCACGATAGATGTTGGTTGGGGCTCGCCAACATTTCACAAAATGGGGAGAGAAAAGGTTATTTTGATAGATTCTATCTTACCTTTCGGCTTTGAATTACTGATGTGCGACACGGATATGGTCTGGCTGAAGGTAATCCATCTGTTAAACTTGTTATCTTTCATATTATCTCTTGTGGATGCTGCCTTGCCGATTTACCAATGCCTAAATTCATCTTTTAACTGTCAAATGTTCTTCTAATGTTGGCGAGCTATTTTTTCTATAAAGAGAAGTATTAAGTTAGATGGTCAAATAATAAACAAAGTAGAGAATCCAACACATAAACATTTAGTCCGCCAGTATCTCAATCTCTCTGAGGAGATTCAAGCCCTCTGCCGTTTAGATGTTTGAAGGAACCAATGCAAAAAATCTCTTGATACATACCCTGCAATGCATTACGGCCCAACATAAACATGGATTCAATCTGTGCTGAAGGTCTGAGCTCAATGCTCTACTCTAAGAATACCTTCCTTTGGACGAAAATATCGAAGTATATATATATACAGAACAAGTTGTAGTGTACACATGTGCGCAGAAATGTGTAGTAGTTACTTAGTATTTAAATGTTGTAGGAATAGGACTAATTTATAGGTAGTTTACACCCCTTAGAATTTATAGAGAAATAGTACTCCTCCGTCTCATGATCTCCATTATAATTTTTTAACTATCTCCACTTTCTTCCGCATTAATGTCCCATGATTTCATGATCTCCATGAACATTCACAATCATTTATCAGTTAATATGGTGTAAATTATTTATCATTCATCTTATATGGGCAATTGTTTTTAATTTTAGAATATAACAGATCCAAACCCCAAAGGTTTTTTGTCTTTCTGCTTTGATTGTGCTGAAACCAAGCTGAATAAAGAACAAAAGACTAGTTCTTTTGACTCGTCTTATTTTTCTTAATTTGGCCGTTGAGAAAGGAAAGGAGGGAGCTAGCTATTTCATTTTAGTGAGTGTGTGTCTGGACACGTGTTTATACATGATTGCTGAAATTCCAGTTATTAATAAGCTCAATTTGTTTTCTACTTTGTCATCTTTCTAAAGCTTTCCTAAATGATCATCTGGTAAAAACTTATCCACTAGCTTTATAAATGGTCTTCGACAAATACTTCACTAATACTCTCTTTGTAATTCTCAAGGCATACTTCATTTCATTTGAACTTTTTATCCCCGATAAACATAGTATGTTGGCACCTGCCTCCTTCCTCCCGACTAACAGCGATGTCCATTGAACAGGATCCCCTCCCATATCTTGCACGTTTCCCTGAAGCAGATGTGTTAACTTCTACTGATCAGGTCGCACCTACAGTTGTTGATGACAGATTGGACGTCTGGCAACAAAGTAAAGCTTCTGTTGCTCATCTCTGTTTTCTTTATAGGTTGCCAAACACAATGACCTTGCGGATTGTTCGGTCCTTGTTATATTCTGTCAAGCAGCCTTCAAAGACAGGGTTGCATCTCCTTTTTCTCCTTTACAAGGCAAAGATGACAGATGCATAGGACTCAATCTGTACTCTTCATTTTTCTTTTTGATAGTGATCCATTTGCAGTCTGTATATGGTTTAATTTTTATACCCATTCCAGACTTCTGTGGTTATGAAGGATCTGATTTCCTTGGATCTTCCAGTAGGTGTAGTGATGGTCCAAACTCAATAGTGAAAAAAAATGTGTGTAGCCAACCTCAAATTTAATGGGAACAAGGCTTTGTTTGTAATTATTCTTGTTATTGTTGTGTTTAAAAATGAATGAATTGGTTTGGTGACTTGATCTAACGTGATAATTTAGGTGACTGTAGAAGGTATATTATTTTGAGAGAAACGGGGTTAAATATAAGTTAAGAATTATATGTGTAATCCGGAGTATGTTTGGTAAAGTTTTTTTTCAAGCTTATAAACTAGTCAAATATCATTTTTATCCACAGATTCTGTGGAGTCCATACTTTTTATCCACAGTTTTCATAGGATTCACCACTTATAATCTACAAAAAGCTTCACCAAACATACACTTTGGAAGTAGATAAAGTGGATAATTTGATGCTATATGGGTTTTTTTATTATTATCTTAACAAAAGTTAAAAGCTTCTGCTCATGGAAACTGGACATTGTTTTCAAGCAACGTGTCTTTGTTATTTCTTTTACATTAGGCTATGTTTTTATCTGTGCAGCCAATTTATGTTCCTTTTTCCTTCTTGTGGACAGCTGGTGCTGCCTACAACATAGGAATTTTTCACTGGAGGCCAACAGAGTCTTCAAAAAAATTGGCAAAAGAATGGAAAGAAATGCTTCTAGCAGATGAAAAAATATGGGATCAAAATGGTTTCAATGAGATCATTCGCAGGCGGCTGGGGCCATCTGTTGATGAAGATAGTGGGCTAGTTTATGCTTATGATGGAAACCTCAAGCTGGGACTTCTCCCAGCAAGCATCTTTTGCAGTGGACACACCTACTTCGTACAGGTTTTTGTTTGTGATTTCTGTATGACCTCAATTTCTGATGTACACTTGACTGCAAATAAAATAAAAGAAGAAAAGAAGATTAAGGGCTTGTTTGAGCCCCATTTTTTCAAAGATTCATTTTTTCAAAACTCATTTTCAACCACACATTCTTCAATAAAATAATTTTACACGTAAATCGAAAACTTTTCCTTCTTTTTTAACCAGACATTCTTCCAAAACCACTATTCTAAAATGCATTTTTCCCCAAAATAGGGCTCAAACAAGGGCTAAGAAAAACTCACTATCATATTAATCCTGTCTAGTTTTACAACTTAAATATTCAAAAGGCTACAGCATTCTGAGATTTCCTCAACCGTTGTGCTACTTGTCAGGCTATATATGAACAACTCAAATTGGAGCCCTATGCTGTACATACCACTTTCCAATATGCTGGTACTGAAGGGAAGCGCCATCGGCTGCGTGAAGCTAAGGTTTTCTATGATCCACCGGAATATTATGATACTCCAGGTTTGAATCAATTTCCATTCTCTACTTTACAGCTTTGAACAATAATCTTGGTGTCTAAAAGAAAGATGTCCATTCAACCTTCCTCTGTGTTTCTTTTAACAGTCTACTTATCTAATTTATTAACAATGTCAGATTTCTATGGAACATTGTGGCCCATGTCATAATTTTCACATGTCGTATATCTCAACTTCCAAAGTTGGCTTCATCTGTCAATGGAGGGGCATTGAATAAAAATCAAAAACATATTCAAAATAGAAAAATGGCCAGACTCTAAATTAGGCAGTGTTCTGCTGTCTATATTCTTGCAAGATCACGTTGTTTTGGAGAAGATAGACAATGAAGGTCTAAACACGAGGAAATCCAAGTCTTTATATTCTTGAAAGATCACATTGTTTCACATAACCATCAGAAAATCTAAGTCTTCCTTTCATACTTGATACAAGGGCATTTTTTCTCACAACAACTTTTTTAAGCTTAATCTAGCCTGGCTGATTCTCAGGTACATGAGAATTAATAGGTATTTGTCCACTAAGGACTTTATAAATGGGGTCAACTGTCTCCTAATAGGTCATCTTTATATATAAATGAATTTGCTTGGCTATTAGGAAAATTCTTGTCGATTGCAATAGAACCTCAGTCGATAGGTACTTGTAAGTTTTTCTCTTAAAAATTAAAGGCAAAAGTCCCTTCTTTAATCGTTAAGAATCCAAAGAAGAAACCAAGCCTCATCTTACTCGTGGTTTGTTTGAGTCCCATTTTTTGGGAGAACAGATTTTGTGATAGCGATTTTTTAGAGAATGTGTGGTTAAAGAATAGGAAAATTTTTGTGTTTACATGTAAAAATTATTTTATTGAAAGAATGTGTGGTTGAAAATGAGTTTGGGGAAAAATTAGTTTTTAAAGAATGGGGCTAAAACAAGGACTTAAGTCTTTAAGTTTAGTTTCTTATCCGCTACTTCCTCCACAACAACAATAAACTTAGTTGTATTTCCAATAAATTTGGAGTAGGCTACATGAATCATTTTGATACATCGTTCCGTCCATTACTGCATCTATTAGAAGTTTCAATGCAATCATATGGTAACCACAACTTACCGTGTTAAATTTAGTATACCTTTACCTCTTCTAAATTGTTCTAATGGGATTAATTTACTCTTTTGAAAAGGAGTTTAGGTCAATGCAAGACATGCTTCAACCACTTAAGTTGTCATTCTTTTTATACTGTCAATTGGTTCCACCGTCAACTGTTGAGATCTATTGTAATATTTTATCTTATATATTCTATAATTGTCAATCTTAACATCCTCATTTCTACTACATTAATCTAATGGAAGCATGTCTAATAACCATTTCATATAACTTGCCTTTTGACCTTATGTCCTATTTTTTTAATGTCCTATGCGTTAATCTGATTTATGCTAGTGGGGAAGTTGGGATTGAACTTCTAATTATATTAGGATTAGGGATTATTTATTCTAATACAAACAAAAAATTTAATCGATAAAAAGTTCTAACTCAAATATGAGCATCTCTGATAGTGTTTTTTATTTTAAAGAGCATCTTCTATCATATAAAGAGTATCTTAAGAAATTTTTAAAAATAAAGAGAAACTTTTTACACAACTCAAATAACACTATTCCATTTATTATTTTGCCTCATATTTTGTAGAAATCAAAGAAATAAATAGAAGATTGTGCAATAATAAATGAAGCTTTGTTTAGAGAGTCGATTTGACTTTCTACATTTGGACAGTCAAATTCACTCTTTATTTTTATTTTCGAAGATAAAAAGTGTATTTCCCCTCAAAAAGAGGTTTGACTCTCTAAAAAAGAAAAATGGAAAATGGGGCTATTAAAGAGTCTACTAGAGATGAGCATCTACAATAGTGCTCTTTATTTCAAAGAGCATCTTCTACTTATAAAGAGCTTCTCAAGGAATTTCTTGAAATAAAGAGTGAAACTTTTTACACATCTCTAATAACAGCCTCTATATTCATTCATTATTTTTCTTTTTTTATAAGCAAATATTGTTCATCATTTTTCCTCTCTTTTATTTTATCACTTTCCTCTTTTTATATTTTGTAGAAATCAAAGAAATGAATATAAAGTTGTGCAAATAATAAATGAAGCATTGTATAGAGAGTGAATTTGACTCTCTACATTTGAAGAGTCAAATTCACTCTTTATTTTAATTTTTGAATATAAAGAGTGCAGTGGACACCTAAAAAAAGAGGTTCGACTCCCTAAAAGGGAGAAAATGAAACTAATAAAGAGTCTATTGAAGATGCTCTAAAGAGTTTAGGTTGGATTGGAATATAATAATTATAAAATAATCAAACTCTTGCTTTCTCCTTGCAATTGATCTAATTGGCTGAAAATTATGTCTAAATCTTCCATTAGTAATAGATAAGCCTAGATTGCTTACACCAGCTCTTTCTTGGTCTCTGAATATCTAAAACAACTTTTTCTCAAACCCAATTTTACGTAATTTAATACACAGTCCAATAATGATGTACAAATTCTCTTGATTCAATATTTAATTATTTGACCCAAATGAATATATTGTCTCCGTAACTTATTTTCACTTTAGTCCTTAAAATCTCAAAATTGTCAAAAGATGCCCAATTCGAATACTTAGCATCCAATGATTATTTTCATCTTGAAATAATCTTAATTCATCAATCTCTGGTCTAAAATATGCATCTTACTATTTGTAATTTAGTCCCTACACTTTCTAAATATTGCTAATAGACCCAAAACGTTTTCACAGTCTCAAAATGCCAAACATCATAATCTATAAAATTCCGGGGTATTACATGTAATACTTGTACCATCTTGAATATCTCATTTATTCTCAAAATTAAACACCACAAAATATTTCCTCGTTAATCATACAGATTTTTACCCTTTATTGATCAAGTGAGCACCAATGTTGTCTATAGTTCAATTGTCACCCCATTCGTTCGAACTACAAACAACTTACGCGGTTCACCAATAATGTATGTGCCTGCCCAATAATATTCGTCATATTTTGATAGATAGTCTCGGTCAATTTATTTGGACTGAGCTCTCTTTCTCCAAAAACCAAGAAGCAGCCTTTTAGGCAATCCCCTCCCCCGAGTAGCTGCTTGCCAATGACAAGGTCTTATTAAATAATTTTTCAACTGTAAAATTACCACCTCGCCTAGACAGTGAGATCACTTTGTGTGGATATACCTTAGAGGGAAAGTGCTTGTGAGGCCATTTGAACCCACACTAGGATAAATATATTTTTGTCAGTTTTTACATTGAGTTTGAAGAATCAGAGGAAAATTTTATTATCGTATTTTTGGAGTCAGTTCAAACAGTGGTTCCTGTATACTAACCCACATCTTTATTGTGCGCTTTTTGAGAAACATCATTTCACTTTCTTGGGATTTACTATGCATAAATGACTGAATTTTGGAGACATATTCATTGCTTCACTAATATAAGGTTTCAATATATCTGAGGTTAACATAATTTTCCAATCATTCGTTTAATATAAGTAGGTTTTGATGATTAAGTGACAAGCAGATAGGAGAACAGAAAGATGTTCTGTTAACTTGGATTGACTTGGTCCTAGGAGATGTACATTTATCCATATTAATTTAATGTATCTTGCATCAAATTATTGAACTCCCAAAAGGAAGAGTTGAAGCCGAAGTTCGCTGCTAATTTGATCCCTATAGTTAATGCATTATTTTCTAGGTAGTCATTTTGTAATTGATTGCTTAAGTCAGAATTTGATAGACCTTATTCTTTTGACAATCTTGTGCAGGAGGATTCTTGACATTTAAACCCTCTATACCCAAGAGCTTGTTATTAGACGGCGAACATAACCTAGAGTCACACTTCGTGCTGGTTAATTACCAAGTATGTGCATGTAAATTTCTTTATAGTGATTCTTGGTAACATGATGAGTACCGTCCATATCTTATTTTTCTAATCATCAACCAAAATGATTTCAGATCAAACAAATAAGGACTGCACTTGCCATTGCTTCATTATTGAATCGTACATTGGTGAGAACTGTTCTGCTTTTTTATTTTAAAATAGTTGTATTAAGCTTAGTTTGGGAACTCTGCTGTATGAAAAATAATGTAAGAATTATTAGCCTGATCAATTGTTGCTTCCTTTTTTCACACATTTATTATATAAAAAACAGAAAATTAAGTGACACCTTACTTTTCATGTATACAGAAAATACTGCTCATCTTAGCCTAACTTGGTGAGATAAAATTTTGGTCATGGGTCTGTATATCAACTTCTTCTACATTCTACATCAATTAATCCAAAGTTTACAATCCTGGAAAGAAAGAACAACCTGTATTTCTGACTGTTCAACTCAACATAGTACATCAGTTAAAATCTAAGGATCGTCCTATAATGTGGTTGAAGATGAGTTTTATTATGCCATTTTATGATAATTTCTTTCCTCGTAGTTTTTAGTAAAAGCATCTGGATAGAAAAAGATCGCATATCTTTGATGATTGATCTAACAGAGAAATTGTATCGACTTGTTGAATTTTCTAGTTGGTGACAGTTTCTGCTTTGAAGTTCATATTTTGATCTCTCTTTCATTATTTGTGATTTTAGGTAATGCCTCCACTATGGTGCAGGTTGGATAGACTGTGGTTTGGGCATCCTGGGGTTTTGGTGGGCACTTTGACAAGGCGACCATTTATATGTCCATTGGATCACGTGTTTGAGGTATTTGATCAGTTTTCTGAACTTCGTGTTGCCTTCTGTCGTCCTACTAAAAGAATTGAAAATAAAAGAAATGGCCATTTACTCCACTTAAATTCTTTTATTTGACTACCCCTATTTGATATCACCTAGAATTGAAAAGGAAAAAGGAAAAAGGAAAAACTGGTAGTCTTCAGAGGAAAATGATCTTGCTTTCTCATGTTTCCTATTAGTTAATTGCAATTTTGTTACGTAGTGGTATCAGCAATGTAATATTTATAAATAGGAAAAAAGAGAGAACAATTTAGAGGGAATTGTATAGTTCATGGTATTATGATATATTTCAGTCTGATACATTTCATATATTCATTTTTTACTTCAGGTTAATGTAATGTTGAAGGAATTTCCAGAGGAGGAATTGGGACCGAAGATTAATTTTAGGGAATATTCTTTCTTTGAAAATCCACTTTTGCCCCAGCAGGTGTACCTCTCATCATCAAGTACAACAGAGATCACTCATTTCTTTCATTCGTCGCTCAAACCCTGATTATTCCATTTCTTTCAGGTGAAAGAGTCATGGCTTGATGTGCATCTTTGTCAGGAGGGATCACAAGGTTGTCAAGTGTCAAACAGTACAAGTCGGGCCGGAGTTCTCGAGTTTCCAAAGCGCATGACTGAAGAAACGGTAATTGATTTTCTTGGTTCTTTTCGAAGTTAGGTTCTACTAGACACTCTGCGTAAAAATGTTTCAGCACTGATAATACAAATGATCTTCGAGATTTCAATAAATTTCAAAGAAAGACATCCACCCATCAAATCGACTTCTATTTTTCCTTTGGAATTTGTTGATATCCTCTTTAGAATCAACCATTGATTTTGTCCACTAATATATCATGCTTTATAATTGAAAAATCATCATGCTGGTGAATTGTTCTATCTTACAAGGAAAAATTAGTTAAATCTTCAAAATTTTTAGTTAAGCATCGAAACTGCATTTAGTTGTTCTGCACTGTAAGATTGATGTTTCAACTTTCGTGTGCCCATTCCATATTGTCCGCTCTATATCTTTTACAATATCTGGAGTTCATATTCAAGGACAACGTGTTAACTTTGACTTAATTGTTTCGAGCAGTTCAAGACAGTTTTCTCATCATTCAAGGATGTCAAAGTCATTCAGTTCTCCTCAATGCAAGATGCCTTTGTAGGTTTCACTGACAAGGTACGCGTTCTCTTTCTTTTTTCGTTTTCCTTTTCAGTTCTAGATCTCAATTGAAGTTTTTGGATACACTTGAAAGAAATATATTATAGTACTTGATGCATATATTTGCATGATCAGAACCGGGAGGAAAAATTCAGACATCGAATGCAACGGTATGTGGGTATTTGGTGTTGCGTGGAGGATCACACTCCAGGCCACATATATTACGACATGTACTGGGACGAGAAGCCCGGTTGGAAACCAATTCCTCCCCAAACTCCAGAAGAGGACCATCCCCCTCTTGAGACGTCTGTATAGGCTGCTGCTAGCAGCGGAGAAAGATAAAAGCTACGGAATATTTGGAGCTGTTCCATATACCTAACCCCCATTGGTTACACGAGAGACTTGTATCCATATCTATAGTTGGGGTGTTTTTACATTTATCTACAGCCGAGGATTTAGCCTTTTTCCGTTTAGAATAGTTTGTCTATGCTTACTGTACAAGAACGAAAATATTTTTGATTTCTTGCGAAAAATATTTAAGCACGAATAAAGGATATAAGCTAATCATTCAAGCATTACAAATAATATCAAAATAATTATCACTTTTTCTGATCAACCATAAACACTATTTATATTGACAACCTCTTCAACAAAAATATTCAAGATTGGCCTTGGAACGCCTAATGCCTGCATTTGAACTCATGAAAACTTATTGCATAAATATTTTGTCCCCCAAATCCAAAATGAACAATCACAAATTTAGGCCGGACTCTTGCGAGAGCGAACACGTCCGAGCACAATAGTGGCTTGGCAAGCATTATTAAAAGACACTAGGTTTAGGCGTCGACGGAATGATCCATTATCCTTAAGATATTTTGTAAATGAAATCACTCGGATCCATGTAATTACTGGAATCGAACTCAACCGAAACGACCGTTCGAGTTCGATCCTACCCTTTTAACATTTTTCAAAAAAATCTTGAACTCACAATTTAAATTATCTTCTCAATATCTAGCAAAAATAGAAGAAATAAAATATCACCAAATACATATTTCAACATTTTCTTAATCCACTGCAAATATATCAATAAATAGCATCAAATATCTAAAGCATAAAGCGCAGTCAAGAGTAGCTAGAAAGAAATATGTTTCAATTATTCAAATGAAAAAACTAGGGTAATTGCTATTTGGACATTGTAAACTCGCAAAATAAGCAAATTAAAAGTCAGTTTGACTCATTTTCAAGTACGGCCAAACATTCTTAGTCAAAAAATAATAAATCATGAAGTACAAAATCCTCCTCCTGGCTACTGCTCACAACATAGCGAAAACTGGTATATAAAGCGTAATAGTACGAGAAAATATGAGAAACTAATCCCAGTTGCAGCAGCCAACCAGTAAATATATAATAATCATCATTTCACCAAGCAAAAGAATCCATTGTTGTTATGCAGTAATAACTGCTTCAGTGAGAAAAGCACCTCTCATTCATCGACATAATCCATCACATCAGAACCCATGCAAAGTATGAAGCCCTCTCCTCGTCAAGAATGGCAACCGTACAGCTTGTGGCAATATCTAGGTTCCAGTGAAAAAAGGTAATCCCGCAAGCTAAAATATGTTGATACTTAAGTTAATCGTCCAGGTAATAATAAGATCCAGCAGACTTCTGCTCCCTATCCTTGGTTGAATCCAGTTTGTTGATTCTTGGGCGGTAATTTGTTGGGTCTCGTCTAAAAGTAATGTCCAATTGCTGCATGCAAACGATTGAATGCATTAACGCCTGATTAACTAGTGTAAAGATAAAAAAAAATGAAATAAAAGTCAGGTGGCTCACAGATAAGAACAGGTTCATCCCAGTCAATAATGATTGGGGTGAATTGGCAGTACAGTCTACTGATGGTTTCCCCTCGAACACAATCACTCTATCAGCCAGGTATGTTGCCATGATGAAGTCGTGCTCGACCACAAATGCAGTTTTCTTTGCATGAAGTATAAATCTCTTTATGACTTTAGAAGCAATTATACGCTGCTCTGAGTCGAGATACGCACTTGGCTCATCTATCAAATATATGTCAGCAGGCTGCATAGAGACCAGAAAAGGATGAATCAGATTCAAAATGTAGATACAAAAATTTATACATGTATGTTTAGAATATTTGACACCTCAACGACACTTTTTTTTTGTTTCAATTTTGTATCATTTGATCCATGAGCGCATACAAAGCCCGTACACTGACGAAACCAGCACCTTCTGTATGTTTCATATAGTAGACAATACATGGGTGACTATTAACACACTGACAAGGATCAAGTCTAAAAAACAATCTAAAAAACCACGATGCTTAAAAAGCACCAATGCATTTTGGGCTTTTTTGGGTAGTGTATATATAAACTTAAAAAGGTGCTTTCAAGCACAGCCAAACGTGCTCTAAAGCTAACAAATTAAGCAAAATACAAAATATGCCAAATTATTTTTTGAAGTCCTTGGATAAAGGCTATTATACAGGAAGTATAAAACATCTCGGTCTAGACTTGCGTCCTACAATATAATTCTTGGATGAAACATGGAAAGACTGACCAATTCAATGCTCAGTATGTCTTATCTTTGTCTATTCAGCATAAAGCTTGTAACTGCAAATACAGTTGGCAATGCAATCCTACTTCCACAGGCTTATGCATCAAACTAACCAGCAATGTCATTAATTTTCTAGCTTCAGCCAACAAAATGCAAGCAAATACAAAGTAACAAAGTCAACACAAACACATTGACAAGAAAAATCCTAGGGAATAAGGAATGCATTTCCTTAGTTGTAAGCATAATTGTCGCCAGCCAACTGATATCAAGCTAATAATATTAGAATCAATCATTAGTCTAATTTCATAACAATAGCAAATTTGAAGCGAAATCTTAATAATATTTCTAATACTCAAAAAAAGTTTACCTTTCCAAGGCATAGGG
The DNA here is from genome assembly GCA_903798405.1 of Fraxinus platypoda. Taxonomy (NCBI): domain Eukaryota; kingdom Viridiplantae; phylum Streptophyta; class Magnoliopsida; order Lamiales; family Oleaceae; genus Fraxinus; species Fraxinus platypoda. The sequence goes on along the minus strand of CAIGRT010070093.1, from coordinate 1,512 downwards.
TCAAGGCGACTCTTTGCAACTCTCCACCAGAGAGATTCACAACCTCTAGATCCATTAGCTGCTCAATTTGGAGTGGCTTCATAACATCAGACACAAACTGAGGATGCATATATGAATCACGAATTTTTTGATGTAGCAGGTGCCTGACACTATTTCGAAACTTTGGACTGATCTTCTGTGGCTTGTAAGAGACATTGAACTCAGGTATCTCCACATCAGAGCCTTCTACTGAATCAGGTTTCAATAGACCAGCCTGCCATTCAACAAGAAAGATAGTAGAATGCATTTTTTATAAATATTAACTAAATTTGCTGCACGTTTCAGGAAAAGCAAACACAATAAAGAGGAAGAGTACCAGCATACGGATAAATGTTGTCTTTCCAGTCCCATTCTCACCAAGCATAACAATGATCTGAGAATCAGTAAATTCACCATCGAAAACCTGAAGTTTGAAATTTCCCTGAGTTTTAGTCATTGTTGGATATTTATATCGTGCATATGATTCGATTTCCTCAGCATTTTCTTGTGGAGCCTCAGCAACCTGAAGAAAAGAAAAAAAAAAAAAAAAATCTATGTTGCCTTGTTGCATAAAAATTCTAGTCACTAGCACCAGAACACGATTTACCTTAAAAGTAAGAGATTCATCCCGAAATCTTAGATTTTCTGTGGGGACAAACCCAGCCAAAAATATATTAATTCCTTCTCTGACAGAGAACGGAAGGGTTACAACCCCATATGCACCAGGTTTGCCATAAAGGCAGCAAATGAAGTCCGATAAGTAATCCAGCACACTGAGATCATGCTCTACGACAATTACATAGCTGAGAAGCAAAGTATCAACCATGTAAAACTCTTATATAGAAAGCTGAAACATTAAATAGTGAATAAGCGAAGAATATTGATGTCTAGAAATGGGAAGAACATTGTAAAACCTATTAGCCCGGAGCAAAGATCTGATAACTTGGGCAGCTTTAAGCCTCTGTCTCACATCAAGATAACTTGAAGGTTCATCAAACATATAAATCTCGGCATTCAGTATTGCGACAACAGCAATAGCAAACCTCTGAAGCTCACCACCAGATAAATCTTCTACATTACGGTCCATAACCTGATTCAGCTCAAGATCAAAACAAAGTTCTGCTTTCATATCTTTCTCATCTTTTTGTTCTAGCACTTGGCCAACATTGCCTTGGATGGCTTTTGGAATGTTATCAACGTACTGAGGCTTGACAACTGCCTGCTCATGAGAAAATTATATCATAGCTAGAGCTAGCAGAAAAATTACAGGCAAAACATACAATGATTGACACACTTGTGGCATGTAGGGCTGGGCAAAATGTCCGAACCGAACCGGAACGGAACCGAACCGAAGCGAGCGGTTTTTTTAAAATGAAATACCCGAACGGGTATTCGAATCGAGAACCGAATGGTTTGGTTTGGTTCGGTTCTCGGTTCTAGAACAAAAACCGAAGAACCGAATAAGAACCGAATTTTTTTTTTTTATATTGAATA
>CAIGRT010070064.1:0-14903 GCA_903798405.1 Fraxinus platypoda | reverse complement strand
AATTCACGTTATAGAAAATGCGTGACAAAGCATTCCAGCAATGTCCATAACAATTGGCTTCAAAGTTTTTGGTGTTGAAATTGTTTGGAAGATCGAGATTTTTTGTGATGGCAACAATGAAGTATGATATTCCGATATTAGATTGCAATACAAGATTTTCTTTATGGCAGGTAAAAATGCGAGCAATACTCGCTCAGATGGTTTTGGATAACTCCTTGTTGAGATTTTACAATATGCCTACAGCTTGGACTATGGAGAAAAAATAATGGAGGGATTGAACGACCCTATCTCTAATACATCTTCATATTTCAATTAATATTCTTTAGAAAGTTTTGAATGAGAAGTCAGCCGCTGCATTATGGTTAAAATTGGAGGAATTATGCATGACGAATAATCTTACTAGCAAATTGCATCTGAAGCAACGTTTATATTCTCATCGTATGACAGAAGGTACATCTTTTTGAGGATCACCTAGGTATTTTTAAAGAAATCATCCCTGATTTGGAGACCTTGGAGGTCAAATATGATGAAGAAGACTTGAGATTGATTTTGTTGTGTTCATTGTCCGCTTCATACATGTCTTTTAGAGACACGATTATGTATAGTCGTGATACTTTCAACATTGAAGAAGTCTACGATACTCTATATTCAAAGGAGAAGTTGAAATATCTTATAGCATCTGGGGTTCATAGAGATCGTCTCATTGTTCATGGTGGTCGTTCGAGGAGCAAATCATAATCTAACTTCACATTTTGTAATTATTGCAAGAAAAATGGGAACTTGGTAAACGATTGTTATAAGTTGCTATCACGCGTTTTATGCAACGTGAATTGCAGAAAATTCTAGCAGTGATGGAGAGTTTATACTTATATCCGACTTCAACTCCAAACCTGATGAGGCTTGAATGTTGAATACAACTTGCACTTTTCATATGTCACCCAATTGGGAATTATTTTCAACATACGAAGAATTTTCAAAAGGTGTTGTGATGTCCGGTAACAACACACATTGTCAGATAACTAGTATTGGTTGGGTCAGAATAAAGATGTTTGATGAGACGGTTAGAACACTTGATGTAGTGAGACAATGTCCGGTAACAACACACATTGTCAAATAACTAGTATTGGTTGGGTCAGAATAAAGATGTTTGATGAGACGGTTAGAACACGTGATGTAGTGAGACACGTTCCAGATCTGAAGAAAAATCTTATATCCTTAAAGTACTCTTGATTCAAAAGGGTATAGGCATACTGTTGAAGGTGGAGTTCTCAAGATTATCAAAGGAACCCGCATCGTGCTGATGGGACATGGAAAATTCCATTTATATATCTTGCAGGGTGATATAAAATTTTGAGTAATTAACATATTTTAAGAATTTTAGGTGGATTTAGAGTTGACTTCTGTACCGTTGGAGTCTAATTTGGGGTCTTCTTTTAAGAATACATGTCGGTTGAATTTTGAAGATATGGGTAAATTCGTCTTGCCACCAATATCGACGCTGTCTTCATATTCAATTGCAAAAAATAGACCTATTTTTGGCCATATGGTTCCACGTAGGTACAATTCTCCTAATTATTGATGGTTTGAATACGGTTAAGGGTGTTGATTCTAGCCAAGATCTTTCTTTTGATGCATTTAGTAGTAATTCTATTGCAGGGCTTCTTTCAACCTTGTTTGGTGGTCATTAGATCACTTTTGCCCTAGTTGGGGTAGCAGAGGTAAAGAATATTTCCAGTTGGAATTGTTGATGGAGAAGTACATTTATGTTTTGCATTGAAGAGTTCAAGTTTATTTGTTGCAGTGGAATTTGTCTCCAAGTGGAGATTTTTTTTGAAATTTCGTTCATTACAGTGGAATTCGTGTCAAGGTAGAGATTGTTAGAATTTTTGATGGAGAAGTACATTTATGTTTTGCATTGAAGAGTTCAAGTTTATTTGTTGCAGTGGAATTTGTCTCCAAGTGGAGATTTTTTTTTGAAATTTCGTTCATTACAGTGGAATTCGTGTCAAGGTAGAAATTGTTAGGATTTAGGTGTGACCTGAATTCTTTGTTGAAGATAATTGAGAGTTCTAATTAAAGTGCACATNTGGGTGTACAATCAATTGAACCAATTCAGTCTTCAATTGATTCAATTTTGCAATCTACCCCAAGGGCTAGAATTTGGGTGACTCGAATTATTTGTTGACGATAATTGAGAATTCTAATTAAAGTGCACATTAATTAGAATCCTATTTGGAATGCAATTGTGAAATTATATTCAAGTTTATTTGGCAAATTCTAATTGAAGTTCTACTTGGAAGTCCATTAGGAGTAAGAATTTGTATTGGACTTGAATAAGACTTTGGAATGAAGAAGAACATCATTGGAAGGAGTTTGGGTCGGAGACCAGGCCCTTAGGCATCGGCCCCCGGCACTGCGGCGCCCGGTGAGTGGGGTTGTGGCGCCAGTTGTGCAGTTTTTTCGGTTTTTGGTCTCCTTTTTCGTTTTAGACTCCATTTTTAGCATTCTATTTTATCTACAACTCTACTATGAGGCTTCGGACCCCCTATTTGTTCTCTATATATATTTAGCTCTTCATTATATAGAAAAAGTTAAGACAAATCATAAACCATAATCTTTGTATTCTTTTTTCATATTATAATAAAATCTCAATTCTCTGTAAAATTGTATTGTTCTTGTGATCAATTACTTCATATTTCACTCAATCTCTTATTTTTTTACAAGATATTAGAGCATTCCAGCAGAATCCATAGCAGTGCTGAATTTTTTCTATTATCAATAGTTTCTACGCTGGCTTAGATGGTAAGACCACAATTCAATGAAATGGAGAGGACAGTTTCATGGACCACCATCGACTTAGAGTGAAGGGAAATATAAAAATGCCAACCGCCATCAACAGAAAGTTGAGGGAAATATATAAATGCTGACTAGTCTATGATATCTGGACAAATTCCCCTTGTCGTTTCCCATCGATATTCAACTGAAATAATTAGGTCTTTCTATCTAAGCTAGTATTGAATAACTAACAGTTTAGCTTAAATGAAAAATCAGCAATAACTGCACATTTGTTAATAGAAGTTAATTTAATTCTTCTGCTAGCGTTACATTCCTACCATCTTACTCATGATGTGGCTTCCTCGGTATGACTTTATTTGACCTTATTGATAACTTTCAACTTGGCAATGCTGCATGCTATAGTTCAAGGTGAGTATTTGGAGCTCTAATTTTCTCATTGATTGATAACAATTAAATGTCAATTGGTTTAATTTTTCCTGCTATATCAAGTTGGTAGTTCCCTAGTATTACTTGAATGGTCACGTGAATAATAAAAGAGATTTATTTATAAAAAAATTCGTTTTATGTTGGTTGTGGTAACTCTAATATTCATTCCATTGTCAAAGTTCATCAGTGTATGTCCATATTCTATTACTCAAAGCCTCATTCCATATAATAACAAATGTATCAGCTGCATAGTGTTGTGCTTGTAGAACAAAACTATTTGCCACTACTCCAAGTGTAGTCGATTTAGTCTAAGTGGCATCAGACATGTTAGAAACTGAACGAGGTATATGACACGATATGAAGTATTGATCGCAAGCAACAAGAACACAAGAAACAAGAACTTAATTTGACAAAGGAATTAGAGATTTTATTCAACTATAATGGAGAGAGAAATTACAGTAATATTGTATTCCTATACAATTCCAACTTGCAGTAATAAATTAACTTGTAAAGAAGAGTTTACTATTTATAGGGGTAGATGCCAAACCCTAATGATAGCATAAAAGATGGAAATTAGGCGCTTGTTTGATCCTCTTTACTTTCAAAATATATTTTTCCCTCTTTTTTTTTAACCACACATTCTTCAATAAAATAATATTACACGTAAATCCAAAATGTTTCCTTATTTTTTTAAACACACATTCTCTATCAATTTACTATTTCAAAATGCATTCATAACCAAATAATTGAGCTCAAACAAGGGCCAGGTAAAAAATTGAGTAAAAACAGGGAAATAAGGAAAAATCCGTTAAGCCCGGGCGCATAGCGCTTGAGCGTTAACCGAGCGCTAATCAAGCGACAGCTCCAGCGCCCTTGCACGAGTGTATGGTGCCCCTACCCTGAGTTTTGGTAAAACATTCAACCTCTTACCGCTAGCGTCACAGGACCGTTTTTCCTCCTAGACCCTATTTTGACATTTTTAAGGCCTAATACATCAAACCACATAACCCTAGATGAATTTAGGTCACAAAACCCAACAATCTCCATCTTTATATGAATTCTACTGCAACGATCAACGCTCCAAAATTTCTCAAAAATTCGACTGCAAGGAATGAACTGAACTTTTTAATAAGAACTAAAATAACTTCTCCAATGAACCAAAAAATTCTTCACCTCTTCCACAATATCCAACTAGGATAAATAGATCCAACCACTGCTCCACCGAATTACCTCGGGTTCCCAAAATTAACAATTGATTTAAAAGTTGCTAATCAAGGCCGAAACACACCCTGAAAGATATGTGCAAAAGATATCACAAGATTGGAATATGTTATTTTGTAAGAGTCAAAATTGAATATGTCATAGTCGAATTAATGTAGCATTGATATAATATAAAAAAAATTAATCATTGTGCGAAATTTCAGAACCGAATAAAACCGAATGGAACCGAACCCAAACGGTTCTATAATTAAATTAGACCCGACGATTCCATTTACTACATACACAAAAATTTCGGGTTTGGAAAATGACCGAACCGGACCATGCCCACCCCTAAAACTGAATATTTACCATGATATTAAACCTTTGTCGATTGTTCTTTAATGATTCTGCATGACCTTCTAAGATGTATAATTGGAATTCCCCTCCCCCCTTCAATACAACCCGGACACCTTTGTAAACCTTCAAAACTTCACCTCCACCAATGAACTCGTACCCTTTTGACTCAAGAATAGCTAAGGGGATGAGATTTTTCTTCAAATCTAGAACATTTCGAACGTTATCAACTGTTCTAAATGTTCCATCCAACAACCTAAGTCCGACTCTACCAATACTAGCTACCCAACAAGGTACATTGTTTCTCATGACTATGACATCTTTTAAAACTGTTTCATAAGTTGCAAACAAATCTTGATTGGGATACATATGAAAAGCACACACTGAATGCGTCGGATTGAAGTCGCCATTAGAAATACCCAAGACATCTCCATCACTCAAATAGTCCTCTACAGCATCGACTTCGCTTAAAGTATATAATTGCCTTCCCTTCTGATTTGCAGCCAACTTATTTTTATTCTGCAACTTATTGCAATCCTTCTTTATGTGTCCTTTCTTCTTGCAAAAAAAAAATGATTACTAAAATTAGACTTCGTACCCCTTCCATGACCACTATGAAACAACAAGGTATTCTCCATCTCTAGCCTCAGATGTAACCAGATGCTTCATCTTCTCCTTTGAAAACAAAGCACCATACGCTTTTCAATGGTGAGAGTATCACGACTATACAAGAATGTGTCTCTAAACGACGTAAATGAAGCGGAAGAATTAAGGCCAAATCTTCTTCATTATACTTTACCTCTAAAGTCTCAAATTCAGCGACGATTTCTTAAAAAATAGACAGGTGATCTTCCGAAGATCCGTATTCTATCATGTGATGAGAATACAAAAGCTTCTTCGGTGCAAGTTGCTTGTTAGAATTTTAGTCATGCACAATTACTCCAACTTCAACCACAACGCAACTATCGTTTTCTCCTTCAAAATGCCCTAAAGAATATTATTGGAAAGATGAACACAAATTTGTGAAAGTACCTTCCAATCCTTCCGTTTATCCTTCGCAGTTCAAGTTGTGAGCATTTTATCAAATCCTAACAACAAATCATCCAAATCCATTTGAATGAGTATTGCTCGCATCTTCATCTGCCACAATGAAAATCTAGTGCCGGGATCCAAAAGTGGAATGTCATACTTGATAGTTGCCATCAAGAACAAAGAACCTCGAACAAATCACACGAAAGCTCTGATACCATTTATTAGAAACTGAATGACGCATATGATACGATATGAAGTATAGATCGCAAGCAACAAGAATACAAAAAACAAGAATTTAATTTGGTAGAGGAATTGAAAATTTTATTCAACTATAATAGAGAGAAAAATCACAATTATATTGTGTTCCTACACAATTCTAACTTGCAGTAATAAATTTACTTGTAAAGAAGAGTACTATTTATAGAGGAACTAGGTCAAACCCTAATCAAAACACAAAGATGGGAACTAGGTTAAAAATCGTGTGAAAACAAGGAAAAATCCGTCAAGCCCGCGCTCGAGTGTCAACCAGACACTCCAGCGCCCCGATACCGAGTGTATGACGCCCCAGTGCTGAGTTTCGGTAAAACATTCACCCCCTTGCCGCTCGAGTGGCTAGCTAGTGCTGCAACATCGTTTTTTCCTCATTGGACCCTATTTTGACCTCTTCAAGGCTAATACACCAAACCACGCAACCTAAGATGAATTTGAGTCACAAAACCCAACAAGACAGATGGTAAACTTCGTGATGCATAGTGCAAGAATATATTCTCATATTGTTCATATCTTCTTCAATACGATCTTTCATTGAATTTTTAGAAATAATATTTTCCATTTCTCACTTGATTGGTAGCCTTTATTTCTCAATTTCCACCTAGAGATATTGACTTACTAGATCATGAGAGTACTTCGTGCACTAGTTCCTCTAATTAAAATATGATCTGGAAACTAACTTTTAAAATTAATGTTCCTAAAGCGATCTATTAGTATATTTTTAATTTCCAGCTCATCCAAGCTTCCGTAATTGCATTGCATTATAATTTTTGACAATCCTTTTGATCTCCATCTACAGTCCCATTTAATCTGTGGTTACTAACCACAGATGACAACAAGACCCGTTCAACCTGATACCCACGGGATCCCGCCCCGAATGGTGTAGAGATTACCCGCCTAATCGGGTAAATGGAGTGGGGGTCATTGCCTCGAAGCGGGTACGGGGGTGGGAATGGCTGACCCGTCCCATACCCGCCCTGTTGAGATCCCTAATGGTTAGGCAATGAATTAATTTTCACCGTGTCCAACTGCCAAAACTTCTGCCCCCAAGCCATCTCCAAATTAGTTCCATCAGCCTGCCTAGAGGCATGGGGCCTAGATAATTATCATTCTATAAAGTCGGCTTGCGTCAGCTTCACAATCAGCCATGGCTGGCTGTTGGTCATTAAAATGATCACGCCACTTGAAAAATCCTTAAAAGTGTTTTCCATAAGAATCCCCATTAAAACCAAATGTTTCAAGGGCCACACATACATTTTGCAATGGAGACTTTGAACGTGAAAGCTTACCAACGAATGAAAATTTGTAAGACATGGAAAACTCAAAAATATCATCATTAAGGAACTTGGAAAAAAAAGGGTCTCCCTTCAACAGAATTGGTGAAACAACGGAGTCCACAGAAGAGGATGAAGATATGTAATGAATGAAGATATAGACGAAAGACTTGTTCCATGTCTTTGGAGGTGGGCCAGTGGGTGTTTTGGTGGTGAAAGTGGTGGATGAGGGGTTATTTTTGTGCGATAGAAGTATAGAAGATAGTTCTTAAGGAAGAATTTATTTGGGTTCAGTTTACTATCTTTGAAAGTTTCGGGACTAAAAGCATTTAACAAAAGTTGCACGTTTTAGGTGTTTTAAATGGAGGTATTGTTTTGAGGATTGTCCTTTTACGTTTATTAGTCGATATTTGAGGTTTAAAGGTTTATTGCAAAATTTGGCTAGTTTAGCACAGCAATTTCGCAATTTTTCTCAAGACTACAGTACAATTCAGCCAAATGTTTTTGTGCAATCTCAAAGGATATTTTAAATGGCCTAATTGTCGTCAAATTTAAGCATACTGAATCACTAGAACTTAGTCCAAAGCCATGAACCCGGTTGAGCACCTTTCAATAGAAATTGGGGGGATAAAAGGCTGTTGTAGAGATACGCAAAACAAATTTTCAATTTTTTTTTTCGAAGTTAACACTTAAAAGATAACAAAAGTGCTTATTTCTATAGACCTCATATGATACGACCTGTCCCAAATCACTTTAGTGGACCCGAAACGTGACGTGTGTCGATGATAGTTGCTGACTAGATGTTAGATCCATTACCATGACTGACTATGAGTTACTACTAAATATACGCCAAATAAGATGTTTATGGAAAAAAATAATGCAATGGGTATAAAATAATTACTTCGTGTTTTATCAAAATGAATCATATCACGCAATATATCGTGTGGCTATTACTTTGAAATCATCAAGCTCCTCCAGCTATAAAATACCAATTGCTACCTGTAGGAAAAATCATGGAAAAATATAAGATTTGATAGCTCAGTGAATGGAGAAGTTCGAAAATAATTATACTTTCTCACTTATACATATTTATCAAAATGAATCATATCACGCAATATATCGTCGTTCAATTATTTATTTATTTTACACAATTCTTGATTTACTTGATTTATTTATTTATTTTTACAGACTTTTTATGTTTTACGGTAAGTTGGGCTCAAGTGAAGCCCGATATTTAACTAGTTATATGAACAAATTAGGTTTAGAGATCACAAGGGTAGATTTGCAGAAAAAAAGTAAGACCTTTTTTTATCTTCTTGATTTCTGCCGGCTTCTTTTTCTCTCTCTTCATTTTTTTTTTATAATACAAGATTTGGTTTCTTGGCAGAAAACAAATAAATCTTGGTTTCTGCCAAGAATCTTTTTTTTTTTTCCAAATTAATCTTCTTGGTTCCTGTTCGACAGAAACCTCAAAAACCAATTAAAGTTGGTTTCTGCCTTGGTTTCCAACTTTCCACCTTTTTTTCGTGAACGGTACTTTTTTTTACGGTCATTATGAGATTGAAACTAACATTCTTCATTTTTATTTTCAGGGATTCAACTTTTGGAATAAGTTAAAGATTTTGAGGTTAAAGATTTTCTTGGTGTACAGTAAAATTTTGTGTTGCGATTATTTTATGGATTCAAAAAATATTAGGTCATGAACAAACTCGAGACCAAGGGCTGCCGCCTTTCACCATCCGAGGCACTTTGTGTTTGGGACCAAGAACCGACTCCTTCGACCGTCCAGGGCACTTTGTGTTTTGGACCAAGGACCGGCTCTTTCGACCGTCCAGGGCACTTTGTGTTTTAGACCAAGGACCGGTTCCTTCGACAATCCGAGGCACTTTGTGGTTGGGACCAATGATCGACTCCTTCGACCATCCAAGGAATTTTGTCTTTGGGACCAAGGACCAGCTTCTTCGATCGTCCAAGACACTTTGTGTTTGGGACCAAGGACTGGTTTCTTCAACTGTCCGAGGCGCTTTATGTTTGGGGCCAGGGACTGGCTCCTTCGACCGTCCGAGGTATTTTGTGTTTGGGACCAAGGACCAACTCCTTCGATCGTCCGGGCTTTTTGTGTTTGGGACCAAGGACCGGCTCCTTCGACAACATCGAATACAATGATTTTCAACAACACAATCCTTCAACCTAATCGACAGCAAGTGAAGTCCAAGCCTCTAACCATAAAATAGAACATCTACGACACCGAACACAATGAAAACAAACACACGCCAATTAGAATTCTCGCATGCAGACATGGGATAGCATGAAATCATTTTACCTTAATCTTTCGAACCCACCACTCTTCATCGGCACAAATTCTGCCAGTCGATGAGTTGTAGACAATGCCGCTGCAGTTGAGCAATTCCTCAAATCTCTTGTGTTTCAACCGGAGAGCATCCCATCGATTTTTCAACTGCTGTTTGTTCCAATTGTGGCCAGAGTTGGTGTTAAATAGGTGAATAAGTGTCTCCCAACCATGTCTCGTGAAACACTTCCCATTCTGGTGTCCATCAGCGATGACAGATTCGCAGGCCGCAACGAATATCTTCGTCTCATATGCAGTCCACTGTGCATTCTTACGGTGGCCCGACTAACTTCGAACTGGAGGGGCGTTAGAGGTGGACGAGTGCGAGTAGTTGCCCGTCTGCACAAAATACCACCAAGAATAAAAAGGGAAAGGTCAAAAATTTCAATAATATTACAGTAAAATTACAAAAATCTGCAGGGATGAAGGCAATGGATTCCCATATGTAATAATGACTAGAAAGTACACTTCCATTAAGATAGATATAAGATTTCAGTGATTGGAAAAAATAAGGCAAAAAGCTCGGGAATGAGCATCCTTGACTGGAAAAATGAGGTGATGGGGTTGAACAATACCGGATAAAAGAAAGGATCCATGGTTCCGTCTGGTCGTTTTCCACTAGCGTGGTGAGATATTGCCCACAAGCTTCGCCTGTAGCCTTCCTTTCCCGTTGGAAAATTGATTGGTGTGGGAGAAAAGGGAAAAGTGGTAGTTGGGGATGGTAGGTAAAGAAGATGGAAAATTCATTTGGTTGCTTTTTGTCTGTATTTATGTAATCTGTCTGCAAAGAAGGCAGAAATTGAGATTGATATTTGTACGAAATCTTCCAACGGTCCGAAAAGTAATTAAAAGCTTCTTTGAAGCGGGCCGAGGCAGGGACTAAAATCATATGGTTCATTTGGAACCTATTATTGTGACTATTTAAAATAGTCGACTCAATAACATACAAATGGTAACCCATAAAAGAAGTTGGACCGAGTATTACATTCAGGGCCCCATCCCACTTAGTTTACCTAAGTTGCTACTACATATACTTGGCCCCTTTTGTGATATGTATAAGATACATACACACGGTTTTTCCTTAAGTCCCCATCTTTGTTCAGATTTCGACTGTTTCTCTGTAACTCCTTACTGGCTCCTTCGTGTGGTCTCTTTGTGTGACCTTTCACCTAACCTCTGCCGGCACATTAGTCGACGCCTGGGTTGTTGGACTTACCAATGTTCAGCTCAGTCTTTCCCGACTTCGCTGCTGCTTCGGTTGCCTCCTTCGCGATTGCCTTCTACGTGATTTGTGGACGGTTTTCCTTCATTATTTTTTAAGTGGGACTCTTGGTTTCTTCTTGTGGAGATACTTTGTGTATTATTTGGTTATTAATTTGAGCCTTGTCCAATCCGTTTTGGTTCAAATCTTCATGATATTCGAAAGGGAAAGTGTTTGTCTTTAATTCACAATTTTATTTCCATCGTTATTAATTGATTTGGAACTCACGTAGTGTTTGTTTGATCAATTGAAGGTTGTATTTACTTCACAATAATCAACAATGACGGGTACAAAGTTTTCTTCGCTAAATAAGCAAGAGGCTAACAAATACTACATCAAGAACCCATATCTTGACAAAACTGTCATCTAACAAGGATGAATACCCACAAAGTCTCTCTAGTTAACGCTAGAGTCACAACTAACCTCAAGAACACAACTTTGGTATGCTAACAACTTATCATCATCTCAAATATGAAACCCCGCAAAGCCACTCTAGTCAAACTAGAGGCACAATCAACATCAAGAATTCAATCAATTCTTGGAGCCTAAAAATCCTCATTTATCACAATCTGAATCCCTCAAAAGCAATGATAAGAAAATTGGAATACTTCTAAAAGGATTGAAGAATGACCTCACCAAAATTTTCCAACGTCCAGATAGCGATTCTTATTAAATGAACCATTGGATTTTGTTCTTAAACATTGGATTTGAAGAACGGTGAGTTGTAAATGTGAAGTCCAAATTTTTACAAGGACAAACCATGGAGCACTGAGATATCAACTTTGGATCACTACTGCTTGGCTGCCCATATTCTTTGAGTTCCTACATTGTTGCTCTTAGTTTCTCTCAATTTAGGTCGATTGGTATCTCTCCCACACCCAGACTAATATTCCGTCTTTCCCATTTTTCTTTCGATTGTTTTTCGTACTTACTTGATATTCTCAAATGAATGTTTGATCAGTACTCCAAATCACTTATCATTATATATTTGAACAATATTACAACATCTCTCACATTACTCGTGTACTTAGTAAAATATATCTATCTCCTATTATACTAGGTAAAGGCAGTGCATCATTTCTTCCACAATCTTCTAGTATGGTGGTGGCATGCATCTCTAGATACATCCATGTATGGTGGTGCACAGCTTCTACGAATAAAATCCTCCAGATATTTTTACAATAGTCGGGTAAGGAAGAAAGAGGGAGAACGCTGGTGGAAATGCCACAAAATTCTGGAATTCTTAAATGTTAGTGATGATTTTTCATTCTAGGCCAGTAATAAAGTTCCAAACGAACTTCATTCATGAGAAAACTATATCAGTTAGATAATGAAAACTCTCCAAAGGAAATTTAAGGGGTCATCATCATTCGCATATTTCACAACAAGGTTTCCCAAGTCTAGCAATTTTGCAACCGGAGTTTTCACATGTCATGATGTATTAGAAGACCGTATGATGCACCATTTTTGTTGTTTAGAGGAACTATATATAAGTCATGGCTCGATGACCTCCAAGTGTCCAGATGTATTTCTAAGTGGAATTTCTCATTTGGCAACCTATACCTATAACAAATCAGCTAAAAATAAAATGGAAGCACAGCTACAGAGGAAAGGGAAAAATGACTGATATATTGTATATTGAATGATGGGAATTACAAAGGAAATATATACACAAATTACAATAGATTGTACAAGTGGCAAAACAGAATTCTGTTATACATTAGCACTATAACAAAATTGGAATCAAGTGCAACTTCCTCCCAGCTTCTCGTGTATTCTAGCAGCTTCCACTCCAGCTTGCTTTGCTTAATTAATCTTTAATCTTCAACAGCCCTCCTCAAGGTGGAGAGTAGATGTCTTCTACTCCCATCTTGGACAAGTGTGAGTGAAAAAATCAGAACGTAAAGGTTTAGTGAAAATGTCAGCAATTTGTAAACCAGTTCTTACATGTCTCGTAACGATACTTCCTTCTTGTATTTTATCACGTATCAAATGGCAATCTAATTCAATATGTTTGGTCCTCTCATGAAATACCGGGTTAGCTGCAATGTGCAAGGCCGCTTGATTATCGCAAAATAGTTCAGCCAGTTGTGGATATGAAATTTGTAGATCATCAAGGATAAATCTGAGCCAAGTTAATTCACAGCAAGTAGCTGCCATCGCCCTGTATTCTGATTCAGCTGATGATCTAGAAATTGTGCTTTGCTTTTTGGATTTCTAGGATATTAGCGAGGATCCAATGAAAATACAATATCTTGTTATTGATCTTCTGGAATCTGGACATGCTCCCCAATCTAAATTAGTGTAAGATCTAAGTTGCAAGTCTGAAGATGAAGGGAATAACAATCCAAGGCCTGGTGCCCTTTTAATATATCTAAGTATCTTGTGAGTAGCCTTCATGTGCGATGTTCTTGGAGTCTGCATATACTAGCTCAACAAGTGTACTGAGTATGCCAAGTCAGGCCTGGTGATAGTTAAATAAAGCAGCCTCCCTACCAATATCTTATACGAAGCTAGATCAGAGAGTAGATCTCCATCATCTTTGGACAATTTTGCATTTTGATCAAGTGGGATTTTGGCTGGAGTAACTCCAATGGTTCCTGAGTCGGATAGAATATCTAGTGCATACTTTCTTTGACAAATCTGAATTCCTCTGGCTGACCTAGCCACTTCTATTCCAAGAAAGTATTTCAAGTTTCCTAAGTCCTTAATTTTGAACTTGTCATCAAGGAGGTCTTTAAGGTTATTGATCACTTTGGCATTACTTCCAGCTATAATTATGTCATCGACATAAACTAATATGGTAGTAAAGGAATCATTCGTACCTTTGGTGAACAAACTATAGTCCCCCTTGGATTGATAAAATCCTTGCTCAATGATGAAGATTGACAATTTTGAGTACCACTGGCGAGATGCTTGCTTTAAACCGTAGAGGCTTTTGTTTAACTTGCAAACTTTAAAATTTCCATCATTGTCAGGTTCTGGAGAATTACCAATAGAGTATCCAGGTGGAACTTGCATATATACCTCCTCATCTAAGCTCCCGTGTAAAAAGGTATTGTTTACATCGAATTGATGTAAGTACCACCATTTTGCTACTGCTATTGCTATCAATGTCCTCACTGTTACTAGCTTCGCCACAGGGGAAAAGGTTTCGTGATAATCCATTCCCTCTAGCTGAATGTAACCTTTCGCCACGAGTCTAGCCTTATATCTTTCAATAGACCCATCAACATTAAATTTAATTTTATAAACCCACCTGCATCCTATAGGAATCTTTCCATGTGGTAAATCAGTTACGGTCCAAGTATTATTTATCTCAAGAGCAAGTATCTCATCTGCCATAGCCTTGCACCATTCAGGAGATTTGATGGCCTCTTAATAGGTAGTTGGTTCGGAATGTGAAACGACAGATGATGCAAAAGCTTTATGTTGGCTAGATAATTTTTGGTATGAAACTGTAGCACATAAAAGAAATGGCTTACCTAAAATTACAACACCTTTCTTCCTGTCTGACTTTTGAGAATGAATGAGTGAGGATGCCTGTTGACAAATGAAGTCTTGCAAATAGGTAGGTGTTCTCTTGTTCCTATCAGACCTTAGAAGAATACAGGGATTGTTGGGGAGTTCAGATGAAGGCTCTGGTTCATCATGATGCTGATTATTTCCTGAAAGTTCTATATTTTGGCTATTCAGGTTCTATCTGCAACTGAGGATCTGAAATAGCAGGGTAATCTAAGTTAATGTCACTTGGTTCTGGATAGGCTAACTGAGTAGGAGAATGTAGATTATGAGTAAAGTTAGAGTCATCAGTATGGTTTTGATTTTTGTGATTTTCGTAAGGAAAAACATTCTCATAAAATATCACATTCCTTGATATAAAAATTTTCTTAGTTTCTAAATCAAGTAGCTTATATCCTTTGGTTCCAAAAGGATATCC
>CAIGRT010070018.1:0-14442 GCA_903798405.1 Fraxinus platypoda | reverse complement strand
AATTTTTAACTAATTAATTAGATATCTGTGATCAAATTGCATATAATTGTGACATTAACAATTGCCGGAAATGGAGCAGTCGCCGGAATTAAGCGGGGGCAGAACGGTCACCGGAATAGTCGTCGGAATTAAGTGCAGTCGGGGAACATTCGCCGGAGTAGTCATCGGTCGTCGGAATAGTCGCCGAAGCAATAGGGGTGGTGGAGGTGGGATTGGTTAATTATATTATATTACAATTAAATATTTAATTAATTAATAAATACTTGATTTTTGCAAGTTTGAAACTTAACACCTGATTTTTGCAATTGTCAAAGTTAATATGTGATTTGTGAGCTCTTCCCAAATATTATTTATCCTTTTGCATTTAGAATCCATTAATCATAAAATACAAAGTTCATTGTAACTACTTTAATAACACAAGATTAATCAATACTAGTAAAACAAGCTTTTGAAAAAATATTGATTACAGAATCTAATTCACTTTGCGTCTTTTACATTCATTATTTCTTAAATTTCATTTTTTCATTCCAAACTTTTTTGCTGTGGAAGCAATAGTGGAATACTCCGTTCATTCCTGACGAGGACCATGGTACGAAAGCTAGCAAGGCCCATTGATTGTGGAGGAAGGATCAATGACTAAGTAACGAGCAAAAAAGGTCAAGTCATGGGATTACTTGTTTAAGTTACGATGGATGAAATATCGACCACAACAAGTAAAAGGAAAAGTTCCATATTGGGCATAGAAGAGGGAACAAGATGGATCAACTTGGTTTAAGAAACACACGAGGGAGCTAAAAAGAGTAATTATGCGACCACATAGTATACCCAGACAAAATAGTAACTGTGTTTTTTACAATGAATAAAATGATATTTAGACTATTAATTTTGTTTTTAATTAGGTTTTTATGGGTTCCCTATAAATATGACTCATTTTATTCATTGTAAAAGACACACAATTTGAGAGATATTATAACGAGGTATATTGCTTTACTCGGTGTTCATCGAATTAATTCCGAATTTATCAAGAATTAAATTCTTGTGGCATTCAACAATTCCAGTAAGGTTCATAAATTTTGTAACCACATGGTCAAGATATTGTTTGCGATTGTCCGAATTTTTTGGTTCAACAGTTTATCGGGTTGAACTTTTCAAATGTTGATTCGGGTTTGATCTAATCTATTGTGGGTTTCGTAACTTCAATTCCTACGTAAATTCGCATTAGTTGGTATCAGAGCTTATACTCAAAAAATCAAGGTTATATCGTTTATTTGTTTTGTTTGAATCTTTATTTTCGTTCTTCGTGTTTTTCATATTTTGAGTCAATCAATCCAATTAAAATATAAAAATTTGCAAAAGTTGTTTGTGCGCTAAATTAGTTCCCAAATCAATTCATTTTCAATTTTGTGGGTTCTTTGTTGAATTCTCGCGCTCCAAAAGTGTCCAATTCGAATTCAAGAAACACTTTCTTGAATTTATCATTGGCGTTTTCATTCAAAGTTCAAATTACTCTTTCTTGAATCATTCTAGAGTCAGTCTTCTTACTCAATTCTTTGTTTGAACTCCACAATTGTTGATTTTTTTTATTGAGATCGAATTAGTTTTTTGAAGCACTTGCAAGGAAGCATTGAGTGGAAAAAGGTAGAGAGATGAGACTAGTAGAGGAAAAAAGTCAGATTGAGTGATACACGATTGTACACACGTGAGGCAAATATTATTCTAGATTTAGTTTGTTTTACATAGACAATTCTACTTCAAGTAGGAAGAATGGTCAAGTCATCATGACGGGCTATATGATACGACGATTTGAAAGATTGTTTAGGGATATGGGAGATAGGATGGATAAGCAAGAGGCGTGAATGGAGAGGCAAGACACATTAGTTACTAATTTACGTAGGGAACAACCTATAGAAGTTCATAACATAAGAGGCAAGGTTGACGGGAGCCTAGAGCAGATTTGGTGGTGAAAATGAAGTGGGTAATGGAATTGATGATGATGATGATGATGATGATGATGATGATGATGTATCAGTGGATGCTGAAATAGGAAGAATTAGGAATAGAGAATATATGCATGATAGGAAGACAGCTAGATATCTACCGAATTCTAACCTTTCTTGGAAATCGAAGTAGGATAATAATAGAGGTGATGGGGCTATTTAAAAAAGTAGAACTGAGCTACAGAAGGAAAGAAAGGAAGTTGCTATCAAAGCTACACCCAAGGCGGTTCCCAACCTCTTAGGAACCGGGATATCAAATGCTTTAAGTGTTTGGGATCAGGACACATTGCTTCCCAATGTCCAATCAAAAGAGCGATGATCTTGCGAGTCAATGAAGGAATGAGAAGAGGTTAAGGTGAATATGCGAGTATTGGTAAGTTTCTCAATTGGGAGGTATCATGATGAAGTGATATATGGTATAGCTCATATGCATGCTAGACATATTTTGTTGGGAAGGCTATGTCAATATGATAGGAAGATGGTGCATGATAGGTACATCTTTACTAAAGATCGGAAATCTATTACTCTTGCGCCGTTAACACAAACACAAGTTTATGAAGATCAAATCAAATTAAAAAGCGAGGAAGATAAAAGAATGAGAGAAAAAGATAGTGAGATTGAGATTGATCTTTCATGACAAGAAAACAAGAGAGAAAAAAATGAGGTGGTTAATTGTGAAAAATAAAGAATAGGGCCACAAGAGATTAGAGAAAAAGAATCTTGTGAGAGGAGAGAAAAGTCGAAAGTGAATTTCTTTGTGAAGAGGGCAGTAGTTGAGAACCAACATATGATCTTATTGGTTTATAACGAATCACTCCTCAACTTTAAGGAGTCAAACACCCCTCCCTAGTTTGACTACTTCATTGTAGTAGGAATGCGAATACTTGTTTTTGGAGGACATGCCTAGTGGTTACCACCAATTCAAGACGTTGAGCATCAAATTGACTTTGTACCTAGAACTGTCATTCTAAATAGGCCGGTATATCGGAGTAATCCCAAAGAGACCAAGGAACTTCAAAGAAAAGTAGAAGAATCGATGAGCAAAGGGTATGTGAGGGAAAGTATGAGTCCATGTGTCGTGCTAGTGCTATTTGTGCCAAAGAAAGATGGAACTTAACGAATGTGCATAGACTGTCGGGCAATCAACAACATAACAATAAAATATCGTTACCATATACCTATGTTAGATAATATGTTAAATGAATTATATGGATCATGCATGTTTAGTAAAATAGATTTTAAAAGTGAATATCATCAAATTAGGATGAGAGAGGGGATGAGTGGAAAATTGCTTTTAACACTAAGTATGGTTTATATGAGTGCTTGGTCATGCCTTTTGAACTTACTAATGCACCTAGCACGTTTATGAGATTAATGAATCATGTCTTGCGTACATTTATAGGTAAATTCATAATAGTTTACTTTGATGATATCTTGATATATAGTAAGGATTTAAATGAGCATATAGGACATTTAAAATATGTTCTTGTAGTCTTAAGACAAGAAAAACTTATTCTAACTTAAAAAGTGTACATTTTACGCAGAAAAATTATTTTCCTTGGTTATATCGTTAGTGCAAAATGTATTAAAGTGGATGAGGAGAAAATCAAAGCCATCAAGAGTGGCCAACTGATAGCCCAAGAATAATTAACCAAGAGGGGTAAATTAGTTTTTAAAACTTTTTAGAAAAAAATAATCTAAATTCAAGCAAGTAAAGACTAAATAAATTAGTTCAAATAATAAGCGCAAATGTGAAAACGGTAAGTAAAAGGGAGAGAGGATGCAAACGATATAATTGTGGAAGTTCGATAAAAAAAACAATGAACTAGGTCGTCCATTACCAAGCTCTCCGGCACGAGCAAGACATTTTCACTATGTTGATTGATTTACGGTGTAATCAAACCCTTTACAACGCTTCCAATTAAAAACAAGGAGCATATACCTTTATACAATATTGAGCATTACGGGACCTCAACACGACCCACTATTGAGTTTTACGAGACCTCAATATGACCTTCACGGTAACGTACAACAATGAGCATCAATCCTTATACAATGTTGATCTTTACGAAATTTCAACACGACCTACACTTTATCAAAGTGATTTTACAATGAGATTCCCCTCTTGATAAATAATACAAACAAGTTAAGTACTAAGAGATGCTGACATATGAATAACAACAAATGATAGCTCAAGTGAAGAATTAGATTCAACCAATCAAAGTTTTTCAATGAGAAGTGAAGAAGAGTCAAATGCAATTTAAGTTCAAAAATCTTCTCAAAATATTTCTCTCTTTTAATAAATGATTATAATAAATTAAGTACTAAGAGAGAAATGAGAAACTTTGATGAATATGATTATTTTAGAAGTTTGATTCAATCAATCAAAGTTTTTAATATGAAGAACTAGAAAGGTTTATGTAATGTAAATACAAAGATCTTCTTCAAAAATATATCTATCTTTTAAGATTGATATAAATAAGTTAAGCACAAAGAAAGATGAAAAACTTTGGTGAGAGAAATGATTCAAAAAGTTTGATTCAACAATCAAATTCTTGGTTATAAAGAAATAAATAAAATGAATGTAAAAATGGAAGAAATTTTTTACAAATGTATTTCACAAGAAATCTCTCTTCTTATTCAAAAAGTTTGATTCAACAATCAAATTTTTTGCTATGAAACAATAAATGAAATGAATGTAAAAATGTAAGCACAAAGAAGATTTATTTTTTCATAAAAAAAAACTCCCTTTTAGTTATTGTAATGAATGTAAAGTGAAGTGGTATTTATAGCAGTCAAAACGTCAAATTTCTGACCAACCGGACAACTCATATAGACGTCTGCATCCTGAACCGAACAACCAAACTAATCGTTGTGTGTCAGAAATCAGAACAGTTAAAAAAATGACATTTGGGCAAATCTGACATCCACATGGTCAACCGAACGTCAACTTGGACTTTTTTTTTTTATTGGTTTGAAAAATATAGGCTTTTGAAGGATGTTTTCACTTTATTTTTAAAGGTAAGTAATATTGTAAAAAGTTTAAATATCAAATTGAAATACTTACTTTTTTTTTAAGAATATTTTTTTACACAAGTGTTTTTATGAAATAATCTTTTCGTCCATAAAATGATTTGAGATTTTATCATTCATTGTTAAATATCAAAGTATTAGTACTTTTATATTTGAATTAAGAAATCTAATTTTTTAGCTTGCTTTGAAGTTTGGCTGTTAGACTTATCGTCTTGATTTTTTTTTTTATGTCATCCCTCGTGCTCTTGTTCTTGATCATTCTTGGTGTTTATCTTTGAAGTTTTCATCTCGAATAATTTAACTTGAATGTTTAACTTTCACTTTGATCTTCATTTCGAGTCCGATTTATGATGTGTTGATTTTGGCAATGCTTGATTAAATTTAACATTGAACTATCATCACTCAAAATCAATTGTTTATTATCATCACTCAAAATCAATTATTAAAAACAATATTAATCTTATTTACTATGATCAAAACAATAAGAATGAAATCAACCATAGGTCAACACCAACACCTAAAAGGATAACTAAGGTAAGAAACTTTCATGTTTTAGCTAGCTTTTATGGGCGTTCTGTTAAAGATTTTAGCACACTTGCCACACCACTCATGGAGATTGTAAAGAAAATTGTAGGATTTTATTGGGGTGTTAAACAAGAACATGCTTTTAATACTATTCAGGATAGGTTGTGTACCATACCAGTTTTATCACTACCTAACTTTAATAATATTTTGAGATTAAATGCGATGCCTCAGGAATAGGTATTGGTGCTGTTTTGATGCAGGAACGAGTGCCAATAGCTTACTTTAGTGAAAAGTTAAGTGGAGCAGTTCTCAACTATCATACATATGATAAGGAGTTGTATGCACTTGTTCGAGTTTTGGAGACATGGCAACACTACCTATGACAAAAGGAGTTCATGATCTATACCGATCATGAGTCCTTGAAGCATTTAAAGCGTCAAGGTAAACTAAACAAGAGGCATGCAAAGTGGATAGAGTCCCTCGAAACATTTTTGTTTGTTATTCGGTACAACAGGGTAAAGAGAATGTAGTAGTGGATACATTGTCATGAAAGTATGTACTTCTTACTTCTTTGGGTGCCAAATTGCTAGGATTTGAATATGTTAAGGACATGTATCCTAATGACTCGGACTTTTCAAATATATATGAATCATGTAACAAAGGTCCTATAGATAGATTCTTTACGCATGATGGATATTTATTTCCGGAGAATAAGTTATGTGTACCTAGGTGTTCAGTGAGAGAATTGTTAGTATGTAAAGCACATAGTGGAGGTTTAATGGGTTACTTTGGAATTAAGAAAACAATGGAGATGTTAAATGAACACTTCTATTGGCCTAAGATGAAAGTTGATGTTGATCGGGTTTGTAGTAGATGCGTCGCTTATAAAAAGGCCAAGTCTAAAATTTTACGTCAAGGTTTGTATACGCCATTACCCGTTTCTAGTAAGCCTTGAGTTGATATGTTTATGGACTTTGTGTTGGGTTTACCTAGGACTAAGAAATGAAGAGGTTTCATATTTGTAGTGGTAGATAGATTTAGTAAGATGACACATTTCATTCAATGTCATAAAATTGATGATGCCACTAATATTCAGAATTTATTCTTTAAAGAAGTAGTGCACTTACATGGGGTACCTAGAAGTATAGTATAACATTTCTACTACTTTCAATGTTTCTGATCTTTCCTTGTTTGATGCAGGTGTAGATTCGAGGACGAATCATTTTGAAGAGGGAGAGAATGATGAGGACCATGGTACGAAAGCTAAGAAGGACTCATTGATTGTGGAGGAAGGACCAGTGAATACATCACGAGCAAAGAAGGTCAAAGAAGACATGTGATTACTTGTTCAAGCTAAGGTGGATGAAATATCGACCATAACAAACAAAATGAAAAATTTCATGTTGGGCATGGAAGAGGGAACAAGATGAATTAATTTGGTTCAAGCAATGGCCAAGGACGCTTAAAAGATATTATTTGCAATTGTCTTAGTTCTTTGATTTAATAATTTATCGGGTCGAAATTTTCAAATGTTGATTCTTGAATTTCTTGGATTTGATCTAATCTGTCGTGGTTCATGAAGTAATTCTCAAGATCAAATTGAAATTTCATCTTTGCCAATTTCTTAAAATTATCTTAGAACTACATATGACTCGGGTATCAACAGCTTGTGAGTACTTGCATCTCCAGTCAAATTCTTCCCCAAATTCGAATCCTTGTAATTCAGATAAGCAGTTCTTGACTTGGAAGTGTAATCTCCCACCACAATATATTCATTTATTTCATTCCGGATTACTTCTCATCTCTTGATGCCAACTATATCTCCAAATTGTGTAGTATAATAGGTTAAACAAAGCTCCAGCTCTATGTGGAAGTGGCGTTTCATGTTACTGAAACTTCACACAGTCTTCCACCGTAAGGTACCAAAATCATAAGTATTTGTTCTCCATCTAACTGCATACTCAGGGAGCCACTATTTTCATCCACAATTCTTTCATATCAATCACATTCTAAATCTATCCCTATTAAATTTTTATTAAGATTTTAAAAAAGTACTATATTCATATACATTATATTCCAACATTATCCTTATTAAATTAATTTATGTAAATACTACATATACATAAAGTTTAACTAAAAATAAATTACTTATAAAACAGAAACAAAAGAACATATATAATGTTTTCCAACCTTTAAAAACGACCAAGGCTAATGTGTTTTGATATTATCCAATAGATTATGTTTATAAAATGTATCAAAAACATTAAAACTTCGAGGATTAGATTAATGTTTGAATGTTGCTGCATTTTGCCTCAGGATCTTACTATTCAAATTTCAGTTTAATTCTCACAAAATTCTCTTTAATACAATGTCAGATTTGTTGCAATTCAATCAATTATCGTATTGTACTATAATTTCACGAATACGAATTCTATAGCTAGCACTAATTACGTTATGATTAAGGGAGTGTTAGTTATGAAAGGACTTCAATGATAACTCGACGTTGTAAACAAATAACAATTCTTCAGACATAGCAATACAGCATTTCAGAGAGATTGTATTCATACAAAATGGACAAAAGAAACCATGATGACTATACGAACAAAAATGAGCCAAGTTAGCCCATGTTTGTCTCCAATTATTTTATAACTTTTTTCTACGTATTCATTTTCAACTAAACATTCACATAATAAAATATTTTACACATAAACTCAAAACTTTTCCATGCTTTTTAACTACATTCTCCAAAAATTCACTATTCAAAACAATGATTTCCCCCCAAAAAAAAGGCCACCAAATAGGGTAAATATCTTCCCATTGAAGCTTTCGACAAAGTGTGATAACAGATTGTTCTGCATCAGATTTTACACTCCAAAGATGAGTAAATATCCTTTTTCTGAGACACTTCCCTTTCCAATTCGTTGCATTTCATGTAGTCGCAATGCATGACCTCTACTCCAAAGTGTGACGTGGAACTTCTCCCCATTATTGTACGTGAAGTTAAACCTAGTCCATCATCTAAATGTAAAGTCTAAAAGAATATGAAAGATTCAAAAATGTTTAACGAGGATAAATAATAGTGGATGAATTTAAAAAATAGATCTTGTTTGGTTTTATTTTTGTCTATATAAGTAAATTTACATAAGGTTGAAAATAGCGGCTCCCTAAATGTATTGTAGATTGCTTTCAGTCTTTTTCTCGATACGGTTTTTGTCACAAAATTTGATTTAGCTTTGAAGAACTTTGGTTTAATTAAGATGCTTGTTTAATAAATCAGGAACAGATTCTCCCTTTTGTAGGCGTCGAGGAAATATAGTGCATATTCAATCCAGGTTTAATAATTTTAGTTGTGGGAAATGTTTTTTTCATTATTGGTGTAATGACCAGGTTTAATAATATATCACATTATTTTATAGAACAATAATTATTGTAATACAAGAAATTGAAAAAAAGAACATAAGAACATGATGATTTTTCGTCCTAAAGCAAGAGGTTTAGGGGAAAACTCCTAATCCCCTTGATCTTTTGTCTCCCGAAGAAATGATTGCACTAGGTAGAAATTGTATCGTCCAAGATTAGAACTCTCAGATTTCAAACCCAAAATCATTTAAGATTACAAATTCCTCTCTATTATGTTACCGTTCACACAAGAACATAACACGCCATATTTCCCTCATCACTCAAGAAGAATAGAATCTACAAGAAAGACGAAGATGAAGAATTTTCCTAGTCTCACAAGAGACGTAAGGAAAGAGATTTCAGAACCCTACAAGGCAAATGAAGTAATGACCAATACGTGCAGCAAGATAAATATACACTTCATTCTAAAAAGTAGTCAAACAGGTGCGTCAAAATGGAGGCCACAAGAAGGTCATCACATCCAACGGTGTAGGAGGTGACACTTGGTAACATCTCACGTTTCCTCTCCATAATAAAAACGTGTTTCCAAAAATGACTTATATGGAATTTGCAATTTTAATTATGAAATACGATTTCATCCAATTCAAATCAGTCAACAATTCAACGCCAGTTAACGATCAGACATTGTTATTCAGGCAACGTCCGAGAAACGTGTAGACACCAAAATGTATAAGCCTTGTACTTGCTGACTTTGACTTATATTTTTATCAATTTTTTAGCTAAATGGGCTAAATAAGATACGCAATTATCTAATTACGTAGAAGTTACTATTTAAATAAGATATCATTGAATAGCACACTTGACTTTAACATAACCTATCAAAGGGACAAACATTTTCATAATTGAAGTACCCTTAGATTAAGTGAGTAATCAATCATCTTTTGGTGCATATGTATACACTCTTTCGGATTAGGTATGATGTCTTTTTATCCACATTGATGCAACACATCAAAAAATACAGGATTAATTATTTTATATCTCTAATTACGTCTAAGTTCAAATCTACATCAAGTGAATGGCCCCTCCGTTCTGCTTTATGCGTTGATTGTGACACTAATGTCCAAGAAACAAAAAGTTAGCAGCAGATTAACAGTAGTTTCAATAATTGCTCCAATAATATCTTTTACTTTTATTCGTGAACTTTTATTTTCCAAGTAACTCCAATGAAGATAACAAGAAAAGCAAATTCGTCTTCTTCACTTCACCTTGATGGATACTTTGAATGAAACCCATCGTTGCGATCAGAGAAGCCAAAAAATGAAAGGTTGGTAATAGCACAGTCGAGAAATGAATTTGTGATCACGGGCGGATCTACAGTGGGGACAATGGGGTTGGTTACCCCCACACTAAATTTGAAATCCAAGATTTTGCAATAGATTTTTCAAAAATTTCAAAAAAATTCCTTATAATATCGTTTATTAATATTTAATTAAATAATATTCAATATATATGTAAATGCACTAAAACGTAAAAATTATATACATGTGAAAATATATTCAATACATCTTTTTAATTAATTTTTTTTTCACTTATCCTAAAATTTCGTAAACATAAATGCCCAAATCACAAATCAAAACTCATAAATGATAAATAACTCATAACTAAATAATTCATACAACCTAAATTATTTATCCTAAATCACATATTCACGGATTCACAATTCTCATGTCAAAGTCAAATTGCCAATTAACTCATATAACATAAATCAATAAGTCATAAGTTATGCAGGTCGATATGAATATGATGCTTCCAGATCAAAACGAATAAAAATTGCTCAGTAGCAACTAGCAAGAGATGAACACCGACAACTAAACGATCAAATATCTCCATTCACTTAGCATTTATCATTTATCAACCTCAACGAGTCATCCCGTCCAAGTTTCGACCGTTTCGGCAGAGGCGAGGAGCCCAGCACAGCAGACTGCAACACAGGAGGCCCGAGACTCGAGTCGTCCGACACGACACATTGCAACAGCCAGAAGGAGGTGGGGAGGCATCGTCCGGTGGAAGTTGGAACGTGGATGAGGGTTTGAATAACTTTGAAACCGGCCATAAGTTTTTCCTTTCATCTATGCCTTCAAATGGTTTTGGTATATATCATAAATGGATTGGATTGGCCGATTGGGCCTGGTCAATTAAAAAGAAGGCCCACATGTTGTGAATAAGCCCAAACAAGAAGGCCCAACTTAAAAAAAAAAAAGGGGTTACCTCCGCTCTTCCGGCGGAGCCCAGCATGGGCGGCCGCGCCCCCTCTTCGAGTGCTGGGTCTGCCGCTGCCCGGTTGGGATAAAAAGTGCAAATAGTTTAAGGTTGGTACCGAAAACTCTGAATTTGTCAAATAAAATGGAAGGGTGAAAAGCAAAGATGATTACATACTTTTTATAAATAAATAAGAGGAACAGAGATACATGTTAGACACTGATACTGCAGATTTCTATATGATTAAAAGATGCTGGAAGAAGATGAAATTCAGAAGTCTTACAACAGTGAGAGTTACAAGGGACAAGACAAACTTATTGGAAAACATAAATGAAATTCTCAAAACATAATAATATACTGTCTTATTCGTTGTTACGTAGGTAGCAAGTGTTATCAGTGACTCAATCTTTTCCCTCTTTTCGTATTCTTCAAAGAGTTGGGATGCTCTGTTCATGTCTGAAGAAATTATCAGGATCAACTTTAGTCTTTATTCTTACTAGTCTGATGAAATTGTCCTTGAAATATCTGGTGCCCCACAAACTTGCTTCTGCACAACTTGTACCATTTTTATTCGTGCCCAAATCGAGATCCCTGTAATTAACATAGGCTTCTCTTGGTGACATGGAAGCATATGGAGCCATGTAATTGTACAGTTTCCCTATCCACTCCATGTGCCTCGTCGAGGATTCCGGTTTATCGTCGTTCCAGTTGGTAACGTATTGTATCTTAAATATGACACCTTTTCTGTGAGGGAATGGAATTTCAGATTCCGAAATTTTACTCATCTTGCCACCATAAGGAGTCCATATCATCAATGGTGATTCTTCTTCCAGAAAACTTTTCCATAGTCCTTCAATTCCAGTCTCTGGGATTGGTTTTTTTATGAAGTCTGATTTGGCTTTGAAGTAGTTCTTGAATAAGGCCTTCCCTTGAAGCAAAACTTCAGGTGGTGTATTCGGTGGGTAATTACCAACATACATCACTGATTGGATCCAACTCATTTCAGTGCAGTCCTTTTGTGTCAATCCCAATTCGGGGAAACTTTTGCTCATTATTCGAAGCAATCTATTGGCTCTGCCAAGAAATAAACCTTGGAACGAATTTTGCACCGTCTGCTCGCCTTTTTTAGCACCATTTGCTTTTGAAATGACAACTCTGATGAACAGATCCTCATCAAGTTTATCAACAACTTGTTGCCATCTGTAGAGTATCTTTGTGGCACCTTGTTCCAAGGTTTTTGGAACAGTGAAAACAGTGACACTTTCTGGAACAGGGACTAATCGGACTTTCCACGCGAGTATGATTCCAAAACTAGCACCACCACCACCTCTAATAGCCCAGAAAAGATCTTCTCCCATTGATTCCCTATCAAGAATTCTGCCTCTTGCATCGACTATTCGTGCATCGACAACATTGTCGGCTCCGAGGCCGTATTTCCTCATCATGGAACCATATGCTCCTCCTGTTATGTGCCCTCCAATTCCTAAGCTGGTGCAAAGTCCTGCAGGGAATCCACGAGTTTTGCTTTTCTGTGAAATTCTGTAATAAAACTCACCAAGAGTAGCACCAGCTTGCACCCACGCGCTGTTGTCCGGTATATCTACATGAACATTCCGGAGTCTCGATAGGTCTACAAGGTGAAAAGGTTGTTCCAATTGTGACATGTACGAGAGGCCTTCATAATCATGGCCTCCACTTCGGAATCTAAGCTGAATCCCGACCTGTTTTGCGCATTGAACAGCTGCCTGAACATGATTTTCAGTTAATGGGGTGAAGATCAGCTGAGGTTTCGGCACAGAAGGTATCAAATACCTTAAATTCATCGCAGTAGATTCCAGGATGGAACTATACGAAGCATTGCCAGGGGCATAGAAAGCTGTCGAAAACGGGATAGAAAGCTCGGAATTGAGAGAAATGCACGTATAGAATTTTTCTTGAATTGATTGTGAAGTAGCAGCCCATGAATTTGATACTAGGATTAAGAATAATGTTAGAATAAGAGAAGTTGAGGATCCCATAATGGTTATGATACTAAATTGATTGATTTTTCTTTGCTTTTGTGTTGAGAAGAGAGTGACAGTTGCAAACCAAGTTATTAAATTCCATTATAAATGTTTCTTCATTCTTTTTGCTAATTAATGCAAGTAATCTTATTCAATTACTATTACTAAGTTTTAGTATCTTGGAGTTAATTAATAGTCATTAATTAATGTTGTTCATTAGTTAATATTTTCTATAAGGGTCCGTTTGATTGCAAATGTGGAAAATTGGTGGAAAGAAAATGTTTTGCTGGAAATTGAATTACCTAGAATTTGTTTTATTGGGAATTGTAATTAATTGTATTTGATTGGTATAATTTTTCACTTGGAAAATGTTGAAAGTTTGATGTCCGTTTGGCTTCGTTTTTTATGGAAATTGTCCATTAAAGTGATAAATTTTTCTACCATTGAGTCTAGAATTTGTTCCAATTACCAAAAAGTAAAAAAAAAAATTAAATTAAAAAAAAAATTACCATATCGAATAACATTCATTTGACTTTGTTTAGAATTTGTTCAAAGTATCAAAAAGTAGATTTTTTTTTTAAAATTAGAAAAAATTACCATACCGAATAACATTCGTGTGACTTTGTTTTGCATAGAATTTGTCAACAAGAATTTTTACAATGAATGATAAAATTTGTTGCCATTGCTAAAAAAAAAGGTGCAAATTGCGGTGGGAAAACAAAATCAAGCAAATGTACATCAAAGGATTGTACCTAGAAAAAGGTGGGAAAAACAAAAGCCAGGCAAATTTGTGCTATCAAACACCCTTAATTTGCTAAAGTTAGAAAACATTTTCTTTTTCTACCCATTTTCTAGGCTATCAAACAGGGCCTAAGATAAATTGTTTTCCTTTTAGTTTTTACACCGAGTCAAAAAGAGAAGATTTTGAGCAAATCGATTGGTCGATGGTCCAAGTCTCTATAATCGAGATGATCCGAACCTGTTTCTAAATCAAGAATTGGACCAAAAGTTGAAACTTGAAAGCAATAGGTAGAATCTATTCAACACTGTACAAATTGACCCTTGAACTCGTGATGGCTTTCATTTTGGCCTCTACTGTCTGAATCTTTGTATTTTAGCGAACAGTTGTACTACACTTGGATTCTAGTTTACATTCCACCATTCTATCATACAATGCTATCATTGACTTGTCTAACACTTAAAACGATCAATGATCAGGATTTTGACACCTATTGAAATATCATCCAAGATGTACTCAAAGAATG
>CAIGRT010070016.1:0-15203 GCA_903798405.1 Fraxinus platypoda | reverse complement strand
GATGTTAAAAAATTGAGTCCAAAAAAAAAAAAAAAGAGAGAAAACGTGGAAAACCCGAAATAGGTCAGGTGGCGCCGCGATGCCGAGCGTTCTGCCCAGAATTTTTTATTTTTTGTTTCCAAATTATTTTCTTCATGCCGAACTCTTCTTCAAGTCCAATACCAATTTTCAACTCCCAATGGATTTCCAAAATAGAATTTCAACTTAACATATGACTATAATAATATTCCAAACTTGAATTCTCCTTGATGTGCATTTCAATTAGAATTCTTCAATACTTCAAACAAGAAATTCGGGTCACACCCAAATTCTAACGTTCAAATTCATGATTCCTTGGGCAACGTGTGGGGGCATTGTCGCCAATATGAGAAATAATGCTGTGATGTGTTGTTTTTCAATAAGATGGGAAGAATATGCACGAGCAATATCAATATTGGGGATACATGCATTTTAAAACCCAAGTGTGTTAGCTTTTTCTTTTTCTTTAACTTAGTGCAGCCATTTTGTCATATTTTTTCTTACACATTTGATTAGTGGTAAATAGTTTTATTTTTGCTCTGCACCTTTTATTGAGTGGTTGCAGTTAAAATCTAGTTGACTAAATTGGTTTTATTTATTGTCATTTTCGAGATATTTCACCCACTGATTTGGAAATTTCGATCTTGAAATTGCTAAGATTGCAATGAATAAATAGAATTTTTTCGATTAGAACTTTGTTAAAGTATTATTTCTCTAGGTTAGACTCGTCAATGAAATTCAATACACTGTTTGTTATACTAGGGTTCTTTGTAGTAATGAAATTATGTATTACTCTCAAAACCTCTCATTGTAGGGATGTCACCAATTGAACATAATGAAGCATGTAATCTTACTTATCTTTAATCTTCTTCTATAATAATCTGGGGTATGTGGATAGCGATTTGAGAAAGTTGACTTCATATGAACAAGTGTTCTTTAAATTTAAATTGTCGTGCTTGAGTTTTGATCGTTTGTTTGGGTCTAATCTAATCCATATGTCCCCGTTCAAATTTGTGGATGTCTGTAAAACTAATGTCTAATTTTGCATCTGAAACTTGTCTTAATTTGCTATTCATGAAATGCTACTTAAGTACCTTTTAATTTTTTAATTTTTTTTTTTACTTTTTCACGAGCTCTTATTAACAACCAACATTATTAGATGCTTTGTTACAACTCCAACGCATATGCTTTGTTTCTTTTCATTTTATAGAAAATTCACATTTATCTTATTGGTCACTACTGTCAACACACTATTCTTCTCTGACTTAATAGTAAATACTGCAACTGAGATGCGATGCTCATGAACAAGATTTCAAGAAGTTTACATAGATATGTATATTTGGATTTTTTGCGGTGCATTGAGGTTCAATGTAGCCATTTAGTTATTTTGATGTTTCGAAAATACCTATTATCTCCATTATATATTTTACAATTTATGAATCCATGTACGACTTTTGCTCTTTATAACCCGACTTATCTTTTGCCTAACATGGCCGTGTTTTTGCTATTATTTTGTCTGCCATCTGTCCATAGCCTCTACACAAATTCTCGAATACAAATATATCACGTACATCACACGTGGCATAAAAGTCACCATGTTGATTATGAGCTTGTGGAGTAGGCTAAACCAATTTTAGGGTGATTAAAATGTTTTCTCACTCATGTTTAAGTATATGTGCATTTAGTCCCTACATCTTTTGGTTAAATTTTTTTTAGTAAATTTTGAAATTAAAAAAAAAGATGAAATATACAATTAAAAAGTTTATAAAAGTTGTATATACAATTAAATATGTGGTTAAAAATGAATTTAGAGAAAATATATTTTAAAAAATTGGAAGCCAAAAAATAATTTTATATGTAAATCTAAAATTTTTCCTTATTTTTCAACTACACTTTATAAAAAAATACTATTTTAAAACGCATTGTAACTCAAAAATAGGTCTCAGACATGAGCTTAGTGTGAGAAAAAGAATCAAGTTGAGCCTCGAGAAAGCAAAATTCGTCCCATCTCTTCGACATCGATGACTTAGCTGAACTCTATTTTCTACTACGCTCCTGTTTGTCTACCATTATTTCAAAATTTTTTTCTCAAACTTATTTTCAACCACACATTTTCACAATAAAATATTTTACACGTAAATTCAAAACAAATTCTTCCTTTTTTACCAAATAATTTTCAAATTTACTATTTCAAAACTTGTTTTCTTTATGGTAGACAAACATGGCTCCATGTTTTCTCATTTTATTCTTCATTATTTTGAAATCACACCCAAACCTCGAGGACTAAAATGAAATATTTTCCAATAATTTAATTATTTGCACGATCTCTCTCTCTCTCTCTCAGTATTTTCTCCTTTTGGCTTCAGAAAAGTTTGAACCTTTTTTCTCTGGCCATAAAGAGAGAGTTCCGATTCAAAGGCTATTTCTCAATCTCTAAAGCTTCCGTTTATGTAAAGAAATTGAACCCAGAAATTGTATTCCATTTCTAATTAAAAGGGACATTCATTGAAAGGAAGAAAAAATATATATATATATATATAAAGCATCAAATGGGGGAAGAAAACGAGGCCTCAAGGTCTATCCCCGAACGAAAAGCGAGCAGCAGCAGCAGCGGCAGCGAAGAATCCCAAGTGATATTGAATGTGTATGACCTCACACCTGCAAATCAGTACTCTATTTGGATTGGTTTTGGCGTCTTCCATTCGGGCATTGAAGGTGAGAAATCAAGAAACTGCTTCTCTTTTATTCAATATAATTTACGTACGTATATTTCCATGCGCCCGGATTTTTGATAGAACTTGAAAATGGGTTCTCTTAATTTCTTGAAATTTTGAGATGGGTAGGAAATTTGATAGGGATCTTGAAATTGGAATTACTTGAATTCTAGTTGTTTGAACTTCGATTCAGATTACTCGGATGAAAATATGAATTTGGGGGTTTTTTTTTTTTTAATCTTTCTACTGGATTGGCCACAGTTTAACACCAGCTCAATCTTGTTTTCTTGGAATGCGCATATTGGGAGAAATTTTGACTAATTACTATCTCGCGTCATGATTTTTTGAGTTGTGCATCTTCTTGAATATCTCTGATTAAATTCAAAGTAATCAGATTCTTCAATTGATAAAGGTTTTAAATTTTGAATACAATTTGTTATTTATATCACTGCTGGACCTATGACCATTAAAGATGCACAATTATATATGTAATGGCTGCAAAGGCTGATATGAAGTATGCCAAAGACAAAGAACAGCTGATACATTCCACTTTCTTCAAAATTCTTATATGGCGTAAGATATATATATGCTAACTTAGATCTACGAACTTGATGGAACTTTAAAAGCAGAATATGACATTTTCAATTAATAATTTCCAAAAGATGAAATCGATAGTGTAGGTAGGAACGTCGAGATCAATTTTTCCTTATTCTTTGCAGTGGCATGCCATGTTATTTATTTCTCCTTCTTTCCACACCCCTCTATAGTAATAATACAACAGTGAAGATTAAGTTTACTTCGCTTACAGCTTCCATGATGAGATTAATCTGTCTCATGAATATAATTTCCATCTAAAGATGTGCAAGTTTGCATAAAAGAATAGGCACTTAAGCATAACCGTGTCACGTATTACATGTTATAGAGCTGTCAGATCATCCCAAGTCACAAATACGCAGCACAAGTGTCTGAGTGGTGCAAGATCATAACCCCGAGTATTTACTATATGAGTTATCTAGATGGTCAAACATGTAGATTTTAAAACAAGTTATAATTATTATAATCAATGTTCAACATATATATATTTAGTTTTATTCAAATAAAATTTTGTTAAAGACACATTTGCGCTCACAGCATTGAGGAGATATAAAGGCGTGAAATGCAAGTTCTTATACAAAAAGAAGTTGCCAGATAAGTAGTTGTAAGCTCGTAATTAAGCCCCTGCTTGATAATCATTAAAATGAGTTTTTTTTTTTTTTTTTAATGAGTTTTGGAATAATGATTTTTTTTGGGAGAAAGTGTGGTTAAAAAGTAGGAAAAAGTTTTGGGTTTACATACAAAATATTTTATTATGAAAATGTATGGTTGAAAATGAGTTTGAGAAAAAAAGAGTTATGTTTTAATGGTTGTCAAACAGGGGCTAAATGGGAATCTGGCCGGTCAATGTTGGAGTGCTGGGTTAAGGTATTTTTCTAGTTAAAAATGTGTAATGAAGTATCTAAATTTTAGTTATTTCGTGAATTTGATCTTTTGGGGGTGGAAATTTGACTATAATTACGTAATAATTTATGATTTAATACCATCAGCACACATGGATTTTGTGCTGGCTTCTAAGCATCAATTGTGCATGATGAATGCAATTGACATGGTCACTAATCATCTTTCGTTTTCGGTATCATGATTTTGCACCATTTGCTGGGTCTGTAGTTATAGAAGTGTAAGGTTTTCTTGTTGATCTTAGTTCACCATGTCTTACAATCATGGGCAGGTCAAAATGACAATTTTTGAAAAAATATAAAATTATTGAGTGATGATATGGATTTGTGAGTGTATATCTAAAGACGTGCAGATGATGCATTTTTATATCTAGATAAATACACCATTTCCTAATAGGTCAATTCTTATGCCTCATTAAAATGACTCTCGTAATATTATGCAGAATTCAGTTGTTTCTGATCTATCGGATTATTGACGTAATTTATATTGAGGACAAAATGGTCAGTGCTTGTTTAGCCTGAAAAGTCGTCAAATACATGGCTTCACTTGCCACACTTATTGAAATTCTGATGGTTGAAAATTAAAAAATTATGGACTGATCAGCTAGTTAACTCTTGACCTCCTTAAATGCTGTGCAGTAGACAATGGGAGATGAGCTATAGACGGTAGGGATATAAATTCTATTTAGGCGGTAAATTTGCGACTTGAGATTTAGCCAGGGAAGATGTCTTGTGAACATTTCAAACAAGACAAGTTCTTGCCAAGTGTTATTAAAAAAAAAAAGAGAAGTACAGGAAATGGTGTATGAAACAGACAAGGAGGGTGAGAGTATAATATGCAGCTGGAGAAGATGGGGGGTGGAATAGGCCTTTTGGGGGGGGGGATCAATGAAACTTCCCTGAATCTGTAGAGTGTCATTCATCTGATTCCTAAATTAAATTTGAGAGATAGACACTAGATGGAAGAGAATGCCCAAAATATCTATTTCCACCATAGTTTTTCAGTGTTTATACTTCAAATACTGTTTCAATTCTTTTTTATTAAGTTCCGCCTTTAAAATGCCTTTGAACATCTATAGCAGTGCTATATTATTTTATTATGAAAAGGAGCTGTTTTCATAGATAGATGCATTTGTGTGTGCACACACTCACGCTAGATACTGATAGCACACTCAAACCCACACAGAGAGGGAAGGAGAGGGTAGTATTTGTTCCGTACCATCTAACCATTACATAATTGTACAACTGGAAAAATTAATGTATTGGAGCTAATGAAGTGGTTGGATTTGGTGAACATTTGAATATTGCTAAATGCGCATCCGATAAATTTTTTAATTTTTTAAAAGTCAAACCTAACAGGATTTTAGAAATCTTAGTAACCACAGAACCAGAAAGTATATATCTTCTTTGCATTTGTAAATGAGTCACGAGCAACTTAAAATGAGGTAGGCAAAAGCTTTAGACTTACATTAACATGATAAAAAGTTGCATGCTTATTTTGCTTCCTGATTACTTAAATGCTTGGCTTGGTGCAGAGGTGGACAAATGCTCTATCTTGATTTGTCCAATTACGTTCATTATTGGCTTTCGTTCTTGAAACTATAGGCTACAGTAAATAATAATCTTTTGCCGGTGGTAGGTTCATTATATGGAGTAATCATTGCTGATACAGTCTTCATTTTTCTCTTTTCATTATATTTGTGCGCATTATTTCATCAAGCCAATTATTATGTGACAATAGACGCTTGTAACAATAACCAGAATCATAGAAAGAAGAAGGACAAGATGAAACTGGAGAGAGAACATTATAGTTTTTATTCAATATCTAGGCGTACGTGCATAGACTCTCATCATATTGGTATTTAAGTAGTCTAATTTAAGTAGGAAAACAACTAAAGCAATAACATTAAATACTAGAGAACCTTTTAAACTAAGCCCTAATAGCTTTTCTTAAAATTAGAGTCTAAACTTGGTAAATCTTCAATATTATATTATTACGGATCTCCATTATTATGACTACAATTTTTCGGCAAGGATAATTGACTGATGGAAATGTGAAGGATTATTTACCTCAAGCGCAAAGACACCCAGTCATACGCTCATGTGTATTCTTTGTGCTCTTTATATTGCATATTTCCACTGGCTGTTGAGTTAGATTCAAACCATAGCTTTCCGATAACTTGGTAACATTCCCTGATTTTCTTTTCTTGAAAAATTTCAGTTCATGGTAAGGAATATGGGTATGGAGCACACGACTTCCCAATCAGTGGAGTGTTTGAAGTGGAGCCTAAGAGCTGTCCTGGTTTCATATATAGATGCTCTGTCCCTCTGGGTTATCTTCACATGCCACCCTCTGAATTTCGTACATTTGTTGAGAGTGTAGCTTCTGAGTATCATGGGAACACCTATCACCTCATTTCCAAGAACTGCAATCATTTTACAGATGATATCAGCAAGAGATTGATAGGTAAAGGGATTCCCGGATGGGTGAATCGGCTGGCACGGCTAGGTACAAATTTCTCACTTGAATATAATTTCTATCACATTTAGTTTGATGGCAGTAGGAATTTCTTACGCAATTAGTAAACACGGAGGCTTTTTAAAAAATATCAATCAATTCGTTATGCAGATTTTTTTTCACGACAAGCTTATCTTATCTTGATAGTTCAGAGGCTTGAACATGTCAGTGCTTCCTAGAACAACAACAAAGAAGCTAATATCATTAATTCGTTTTCCATCATTTTACTCGATCCAGAGCTAGCTTATTTGGAATATCCAAGAAATAAATTTTTTTTGGCACCTAACTGAAAAGCCTTGTTAGTTTTGGTCCACCTCTCATTTCCTCACTTATTTTGATGCGGTTACGTTGTTTTTGTGGACGGGAGTTTCTATATACCTTGTCGCAAGTCACGACTATCTAGACGTCGATGTCCCTTAATTTATTCACAATTAGTGTTATCTCCAGATGTTTGTGTATCTCATTTCTAGTTTTATCCATTCTAAGTTATCGCATATCCATCTTAACACCTTCGTTTCTTTTGCATGTATTTTATTGACATTTTGTTTTTAATAAGTCAACAAGCTATAAATCATAGATTGTGTAATAATCGTTCTGTAGAATTTTTGGTTTACTTTGACAGATATCTTTTGATCCCATAGAATTACTGTAACCTTCTCATAATCTGCTTTTGACTCTTTCTTTATCCTTATTCCTGCAATGAATAAAAAAATATTTTGTGTATTTTGTATTAGTTCTAATAAAAAAAGATCTTGAATTTCAAACTGCTCCCATTTCCTTACTGTATACATATCGTAATAATGATATGACAGAAACATATTTTTTTCTCTAGCATCCATCATGACACTTCCCTTGGTACCATATCATATACTCTTTCTGTATCAATTGAAACCATACACATTTCGCCCCCGTTTGATCTACATTATTATCTCATTAAAATGAAAAATATGACCGTTATCCATCACATCAACATTTAAATTCAAATTTTCTATCTCTCGTGTGGGCCCCAATAACGACTATATTTTTCATCCTCATTCTACAATAATTTGGCTCAAACAGGGCCTTCGGATGTTCTTTATAATTTACTATGTAATAGGTTTCGCGGGCTTATCTCCCTTGCATAATACCAAACTATCTGTGTGAGACTTTCAAAATATATCAGTTCAGGGCTCAGTCATCAATTCCCATTGTTTCACAGTATGACTCATAACCTATTATCTCTATAATTTGTGGAATCTTGAGTTTCTTTCATTTCTTATATTAGGTCTACATCTTACCATTTATTAGCCATCTCTTTACACTCATAGATCTCATTACTAAAGTTGTTGACCATAAAATACTCACTTCGCCTAGGATATTGGTTCCATTATATTCAATTGCTTTTCTCTTCTTGGTCATCTTCACAACTTGATCCACTTCTAAGATCACTATTCATCAAGGGAACATGCCTATTTTAATAAAGTTTGAAAGAGTTACAAGATCCACGATATGCTTTCTATTAAATGCCTTTCAGAAATATTTTGTCTAAATTTTGTGATCTCATCGTTATAAATAACTTTTGATTTTCAGCACACAACTTTGTTAAGATTGAAAGATTTGCAAGATCCAAGATATGCATTCTATTAAATAACTTGCAGAAATATTTCCTCTAAATTCTGTGATCTCATCGTTATAAAATACTTTCATGATTTTCATCTTTCACACAACTTTGTTAAGATCTCTATTTATCTTTTCCTCTGTTGAGATTTCTTATAGATAGCTTCCTTCCCATTATTGGTTCTATTTTGTCAAAAGCCTCCTCCATTTCTAAATTTTCATAGAATTCTCTTTCTTGTTCTAATTGTCAACTGAACCTTCTTTTCACCGCCTTGGTTAGTTATTAGCTTGAATTCTACCTTAGACCATCTTAATACCTCATTTAACATGACTAACAACCTTACTCCACATCAAGTTACTTGTATTTTAATTTGCAAGTTCTCTGTCTTGTTCTTTTCCATGTCTTAATACGTGAACCACAGCTAACCTAATTGGTCAGGTTTTTGCTCATTTAAGAAGCTATGGGTGCAATACAGATCGAAATCTGTGCCAGGAGTTTGGTTGCTCATATAAAATGAAATACATAATTGGCACTTCTACCTTTTTGGCGTACTTGTTTGACATCGATGACATCCCCTGCATTCTGATAAAAATAATTTGTTAAAGTTGGAGAATTTTAGGATTTCCAAGGATATTTGATACTACATAATGGTGTGGAAACTAATGGATTGATAATGATGGGCAGCTTGTAAATTATTTTAATGTAACGCCTCGGAGGCATTTGAATTTCATTATGCAAGATTCTTGCATCTAACATGCCATCACCAATATAAAACTTGAGATTTCGTTTTCTAAATCCCTCTCTTGTGAAAAACTTTAACTTGCAGGTGCTTTCTGTAGCTGTCTTCTTCCTGAAAGTCTTCAAGAATCAACAGTTAAACATCTTCCTGAATATCATGCTGCTTATTCAGGCAAGCGTCTTATCTACTTCTTCAATGCAGTTTTGCCCCCTGATTCCCTTTCTGCCTTTCATGATGATAGACCAATCATTCCACAAGAAATTTCTCTTACGATAGTAACTTCCTCATGATTATCTTTCTACTACATTCAGAAGAAGATGGAAGCGGTTCTTCATCTAGTGCAACACCACATGAGCCAACAGAAAGTGAAGATGGAGATCAAGATAAGTTGCTACTGCCACTAGGTGGGGATGTTGCGTTTATAAAAGAGGCGCCGAGGTGAAATTTGGTTTTCTCATACAAATGGAAGAAAATGTTGGTTTATGAAGGATTGCTCCAATCATTGTTGCTTTAAGAAACTCCGCGGCCCACTGAGAGCTACATTACCGCTAAAATTCTTGATTTCATGCTTGTTTGATATGCTGTTTTCATCTTTCTTTAATTTCCCATTAACGTTTCTTTTATCAAAACTAAGAATTGTGCCGAAGTAGCAGATACATTAGCAGCGCTTTTTTTGAGGTTTTGGAAAACATTATGTACATGTTTCTGGCTTCGGAAGATGGAGATAGAAAAACCGATTAGAGGAGATGTTTTTATGCTGCTTTGTTTGCTGTTCTGGACTGAGTTGCTGCAATTTGGTACCTTCGAGTTGGAAATCTGTTTCATAGTATACTAAACTCTCTAAGAGTTGTCTTCATTGTATGTGTTTCATGTATACTTCCGAACTTTTGTTGCTTGTTTTATATGTACAACCATTATTATCTTCGTATATCTTCCAGTTAAGAGCAGACATCTGAAATATTGCTCCTTTTCTGCTCATATTGCCCAAGAACAAGTATACAAGATTCTTAACAGATTAGCCATTTTATTAATTTACGTGAAGATGTGCATATTTTTCATAGCTGGTTCCAAGCTCGTGCCTAGAAAGGTTGCCAAAAGTTGACAGGAAGTGTAAAATTTTGTTAAATGTTCTGATTATTTTACACGAAGAATTTGCTACTTTCCTTTTCCAAGCAACTTTGAAATCTTGCCTATTGGTTTACACAATTTATATCGCGTGGCTACTTTTTTAGCATTTGTCGATATCATTCAATAATCATATCGATTTTCAAAAAATAAGTTATATACTTGGCTACTTTGGCAACCCATTTGAGCGAAGTCTCCAGCATTCCCCGTCATGACTTGACAAGGGTGGAGTACTTCTATTTATTGGTCGAGTTGGACATCCAATTGCTTCGTATTCAAAAGTATATGTCCTCAGTTTCGCTTTGGGTAACATCGGCAGAACAACTGGACATTTTCAACATTATGACGTACTACTTAAGCATCAATATGTCTACAATCAAGCTATACTGTGTACACCTGATAGCACCAAGCCATACGAGCAATGGTGAAAGTTTATTCGTTGCCAAAATAAGTGCCGGTTCACGATAGACCATCAAATTCGTTATACCATAGATAATAAATCCATCCATGTACCATTGGTCCACCCAAGCTACTTTAAATCTTGTCCTGTGTGCATCTTCTCATGATGTCCCATTCAGGTTAAGTTTCGAAGTTAGCCATGCACAAAGTTCATTCATTTCTTCGGGTATAGTATAGTGACCAAGCCTGTTCGATGGAATGCTCCGTCAGTTACAGCAAACTTGATGACGAAAAGCTGTAAAGACAGCAAGAAAAAGACATACCCAGAATAGGATTTAAATGTCGTGTCTTGAAATCCAGACGAAGACAACTTGTTTGCAGACTTCTCGCCAAATTTATGAGAAACCACGTCATCTCCTGCATCAGATTATACGGGTATAATCACCATGTACACTTGGCAACAAGCGTTGAAAATATAATCACTACATTAATCTAAATTTCCTTGTGCTTAACGGGAAGTGCTCTGTCCTTTTGCAGGGAAAAATAAAGAAAAAAATTAAAACATAATGATTACTCCCAAATATCTTCTCAGCCAGCAGAAATACCAGTTCTTCTATCCGATATCCTTAGGATTTATACCTTTTCCATGACAAAGCAGAATAGGCAAGGATGCAGCACGGACAGTGGGCTCATTTACCCCTTCTAATTTGCTACTTAGATTCCTGGAGAAAAATAGCAGTAACGATAATATATCAAAATGAACAGAACACAATAAAGATATCATTTCTGATAA
This sequence comes from Fraxinus platypoda, assembly GCA_903798405.1. NCBI lineage: Eukaryota > Viridiplantae > Streptophyta > Magnoliopsida > Lamiales > Oleaceae > Fraxinus > Fraxinus platypoda. The sequence continues at coordinate 3,807 of CAIGRT010070016.1, read as the reverse complement.
TATTATTGTCAGGAATCTCACTTAGCGCATGGAAGCCAGCCACTTAATCCAACAACTGCACTCAAATTGGTTGGATATGGGCTGCCATTCTCGTACTTTCCTTGAGTGAAGCAAGTTGCAGAGTAGAGGGCTATTGCTGCACCCATACTGAAGCCTCCAACACCGAGTTTGACTGTGACAAATGTCAACAGGTATTCAAAGTAACTAACTGCTTAGAAGTTTGCCCAAGCTAAAAACTCCATCTGATGGGGAGCCAATTAAAAGAAAGAAGGAAAAAGAAAAACTGAAATTAACTCGAGGACAGATGTTATTTGTTGTCTCATTTTATTGCCAACATATATCTGGATCCCAAACTTGTTCACGCAAGTTACAAAAAGTGCACATCCCAATGTCTTAAATTAATAGAAAGTTCATGCTTCCTTATATTCGAGACAATGAAAACATGATAGCACTAATACACCCTACAAGGTGACATTAAAGGCAGTTCCAGTATTAGTACCACGAATACAAAACCACTACCAAGTGATCACATAGAAACACATAGATGGTGCATATATATATATGCACTCCATTAGAGGTTAACATAGTAAGCAGTGTGGAGGACGCTGTGTGTCTATCCAACTCGCTTTTGTCCAGTAATGAAGCACACCGAAAGAGCACAAGCAGATGTGGCTCTCCAAGCAACATAGAGTTTGTTCGTTGTAAGTGCAATCAAGTTGTAGATCATAAGATGCAGAAGCGAAATAAATTCAAAATTATTATCGGAACTTATCCTTGAAGATGAAAGACAATTATGCAATGCAAGTTGCCAGAGAACAATATTAACATTCTGTAGTAAAAATAAGCAACAATCCTTAGTGGTTCAACATATGTCCTTTAGCAGGCAAAGGATGGAATCCAGAACTTATTCTGATCTCCTATTTTTCTATTATTTAGGCAGTAACAAGGATCTAGCATTTTATTGGTGAGGGGTGAAATACGTTGATCCCCTTTTTGAAAAAAAAAAAGGTTCTAGCATTTTAGATTCTGCAACACAAATATATAGAGGGATTACACATATAAAGCTGCAAGAAGGAACTCACTGTTTGGGGGTTCATCGGCCAATAAGCTCGCAACATATGCTGCTGCAGCATGCAAACCCTCTATATCATCATTAGCATTCTCAGAAAGTTCACTCACATCAAACCCTAATAGATAGCATAAGAAATACAGTTGGTAATTAACGGTTGGTGAAATTTGCATATACAAATTCAGAGGGGTATGGGGGTGAAGGTACATGATCATGACAAGTTACAATATTAGACACAGCATTAGACGAACTATAGTCATAAGGCTTTAATTATCTGCTAGCAATTATTATTATATCTCTTCTCTTGAGTAACATAAACAATTAAATATTTACTCAAATAAATTACTCAAAAAATTAAAAGCCAGCTAGCCTGTTTGTGAACCAGCAACCTGCTATCACAGACTTGAGCTCAGCAACACTCTAGATGAGCCAATCTCAAATAGTGTATTGTGTTTTTTTTAGCAATAATGCTAGAAAACAATGTACTGTGTTTTTTTCTTTTTAGTAAAACAAAAAGGTTACCCCCAAATTCTTGAGCTCATGCTTGGGTTCAACTTCAAACTGTGCTCAAATCAAGCTCAACCTTGAGCTAAATTCATATTTTTATGATCAAGCTAAAGATTGAACTTCGGGAACTTTGAGTTCGAGCTTAACATAATATATTTAACTTCGAGCTCAAAAATTCTCCAAGCATTCAGCTTGTCTTGGCCCATTTCACCCGTTACCATGTAGTATCTCTTCTGCATGCATCACAAAATAATATAATTCCAATTAAACTTACAAGCAGTTGAAGGAAAACCTCCAAATAAAGTTATTGGTTGTTGCGGAGCAGTTGGGCAGATCCATTTGATCTGCAGGTATATTGAACTAAACCAGATCAGAAATCAGTGATCCATATACGAAAAGAATATTTGAGAACAACAAATTCTAGAGCAGTAACTTCTGTGGTGATTGCTTAAGTACAACACATTGTAGACTTACATTTGGGAGAGGAAGGGTCTCCAAGAGACTGGACCAGCTGCCACAGAACATGAAAACAAAAGGGTTGGGATTGTCACTTATAGTAAATTGTGATTGCTAATTTACATGGCAGAAAAATGCTGAACTTTAATATAGTCATAACAACCATTTAACAAAAGCATACAAATTCCATACTCTCTGCGTCTAACCATAAACGGCTCAATTAGCATTCTGTTCAAAAGTTCTGGTTTGACAAGGCTCAATACAATGTTTTTTTTTTAAATCTTTTTTTTTTTTCTTTCTTTCTTTCATTTTATTTATTTATTTATTTATTTTGCTTTTCGAAATCTTCAAAATCTACTGCACTTAGAATCAAATTAAGAGGCACATACATGGTTGGCAAAATTGTAACGTTCAAAAATTGTTGAGGGTAACAAGTTTTTTTATTGGTGTAAGTTGGAAACATTTACTTATTCTGACAGTAATCCCCCTTACTATCATGTAAAGTTTTTACAGAAAAAAAAAATGCTAATAAGCATGACCAAACACGTTCAAAAACAAAATTATTTAACTTTAAGCTTAGCCAAACCTACTGAATGATCATCCTTTATTTTAGGTACTTTACTTAGTTGTGTGTGCCAAATAATACAATTGATTTGATCGTCAGCAGAGTCCTCCAGACTTCCTTCTTAGCCCTAGAATGCATTATGCTATTTCGCCAAGAGACCATCTCAATGAAAAACGAATTTGGCTTTTAACTCTACATGTTTGTACAATTGGAACAATTATTTTGGCATACAAGTAAAAAGGTTGCAATCAGTGGGAAAGTTTAACGATTGGATTTACGTGGTGGAGGGAGCTATTAAATTCGACGATATTCCACAAAAGCATGGTAAAAATTCCAACAGAAATCATTTGCTTCCTTTTGGTGGGAGAATCCAAAGAGACAAAGTACTTGCAGTAGGGAAGGCATGATCAGAAATTGGGAAAAAATGAAGAGGTAACTCAAGAAGGATTCTTAACAAAAAATTATAAACAAGATACTTTCGTTGAAGAATAAACAACGAAGTTTGAATGCTTGACATTTAAGTGTGATGTTGCAGAACCATAAGAGCAAGCAATATTTTATTATCATGGAGGCTGAAGGATTAGATAAGTATTGTTGTTTATTTTGAGCCCTAACGGACATTCAATGATGTGAGAAAGCTTGCACTAAAGGTAGAGAAATAACGAAAAGAATCAAAAAAATTGGCTCTCCATTTAAATCAGTGTCAATTTCTTCAAATGTGAAAGAATCTGAAGACATTTATGGGTTTATAAACATATTTCTAGTTCGAGACAGAATAATTCTTCGAAGAAAGATCCATGAATTTTCTTCAAATGCCACACATAGGGGCATATTGCACCTAATTGTCCTATCTGTGTCATCCTCTGTTGGAGGAGTTAATAGAGGAAATATAAGAGTGACTTGGGATGTGAAGAAGATAGATATGAAATAAGTTGATGAAGGAGGTCCGGCAGATGAATATGACCAGCCACAAATGAATACTTTTTGTGAAGAATATTATAAATTGTATATAATAAACTTGTTTTTATTACAAAGTAAACGACCATATTTATATGGCTATAAATAACTCTAAAAGGAAAGATTACATAATAATTATACAATCAACTATTAAGGAAAATAGTCCTACACTATTGGAAAAATATCGTAGAGATTAGTCTTTCCATATCTTCAACACCCTCCCTCAAACTTAATATGGTGTAGAAGTAAACAA
>CAIGRT010070009.1:9816-20730 GCA_903798405.1 Fraxinus platypoda | reverse complement strand
TTGTAGAACCGAATCGAACCGCTTGTCTTGGTTCGGTTTGGACTGAACATTTTGTCCACCCCCATCGAGGTGTTTTCAATTGAGTCGATATCGTATCCCGACGGAATGCTGTTATTCAGGGTGGTTTTGGTGGAAGTTTCAATGGTGGAAATTGAGCAGCAAACAGTGTGAATTGTGATCTTGTTTCTTTTAAAGATTAAAGGGGAATAGTGCTTATTCAAGTTTGGATGTGGTTTTTGAGAAACAGTGGGTATGAATGCGGGTTTGAAAGATTCTCGAAGCTTCGACCATGGAAGAGATTGAAGGTATTTGGCTTAACCTTATCTGCTTAAATGGCTAAAGCGAGAAGTGAGATTGGTGGCAATGGTAGTGGAGGAGGAAGGAGAAAGAGAGAGATTTTTTTATATCTAATTTTTTAATAATTCATTTGAGACTTATTTGCACTTTATTTTTTTTGATTTAGGAGTATTGTTGCAATTAGTTCTTTATTTTTCTTTTCTTTTCGTTTTATTTAAATAGAAGAGTATATTCGTCATTTCACAACTTTTTATTGAAAAATTGGATGAAAATAATGATTTTTGCAAGAAAATAGGGGTGAAAATGCAAAGAATGCAAGGTTGGGACGTTTTGTCAATGAACTTCAAATGTATGGATATTTTGTGCTAATAATCCTTATACAGTTTATGATCACAATTACGTACTAGTTACAATCACGGAACGTTACAATCACAATTACAAATCACAAAATTTATAGATCACAACTTATTCAACGATTACAAATTATCAAATCAATTTGTCATGCATTATTTCTTGGTCACAAATCATAATTTTATGGCTCACAATTTATTTATCGATCATAGATTATCAAATTAATAGGTCATATTATTTATCGGTCACAAATTTTATAGGTCACAACTTATTTCAAAGTCACAAATTATTAAATTAATTAGTCACAAGTTATTTTTTGATGACAAATTATCAAATTAATTGGATACAACTTAAAAAATTGTGGGTCACGATTACAAATCTGGTCGCAATCTCACATTTTTTAGGTCACATATTATTTATTGATAAAAAATTATCTATTTTATCGATCACGTATTATTTATTGATCACAAATTAACCATTTATTGATCACAATCACCCAAATAATTAGTTACAAACACTTTATCCTACTCCACTCCACCCCACCCTATCCACACTATCAGTACCAATCGAACACTGGGCCACCTCACCACTATAGCCAGCACCAAAACGCCATTACTACCACCATCGCCACCTCTAGCATCATCATTATCGCACCCCACCATCTGCACCACACTGTACAACCAGTGATGCAGTGCAACAACCATCGTCACCACCTCTTGCACGAACCACTATCGCCTCTACCACACTATCCCCACCACCCCACCCATAAAATCCCAAAACAACCTATCAACCATTTGCATCTACAACACACCGCAAAATCTACCCCAAAACTCCGACCACCACAAATCAAAATAGGAGAGAAACAAAAAAAAAAGTTGGCATCCTAACCTAGCCAGAATGTTATCCTCCGCCCATACGCCGTAGCTGGTCTGCTCCCCTAGCCTCCACACAACTCAATCCTCACCCCTTCCTACTGTCACTGTGCCATTATCCCAAATCCTTTCTATCCACAAATCCCTCTTGATAAAAAAGCATACCACTATCGTCGACCTTTCCATCTCCTTTTTCGATTGCCTCTGTCATACTAAGCCACAATTAACTGCATTATGTCTCTCATGATGAGGTCGTCTTTGAAACAGGTAGAGGAATCGCATAATAAGATTAAGAACAATGAGAAGCTCAATCGTCAGGGGATAGGGAGTGTGGAGCTCATTCGGGGCGAAAAAAATTAGGGTTTGTGGTGGGGCGGGTTGGAATTTTATACACCTGATTTATAAAAGATTAAACTTAATATCCGATGAATGAAATGTAAACTTTGAAAAAAGCCTAGGTGTAATTTCCTCTATATGAAACTCGATGAATCTAAAATTTGTACGCAAAAATGATAAAATAACTTAGATCTTTGCAATCATTATAATTAGCCTCAAACAGCCTTGTTTGAGGCCCATTTCAAACTCATTTTCTACCCCACATTTTTTCAAGGAAAAATTATCTCAATCCCTACACTTTAGGTTTCAATTTCAACTATAAGGTATTAACAAATTGTTATAAAAAATTTGGCTATAATTTTTTTTAATACACAAATATATATACCCTACGACAACCATACCCACTCCAACTATTTATATATATAACCAGTATACATATATGCATCATAAAAATGGTTATCATCCTACCCCTACACATCCACTCCACACATTAAAAATATCTTTTCCTTTGTAACAAAATGAAATGAAAGGAAGAAAAGCCCAGGAAGATAGCTGAGCAGGAAACCAGAAGAAGGAAGANTATATAACCAGTATACATATATGCATCATAAAAATGGTTATCATCCTACCCCTACACATCCACTCCACACATTAAAAATATCTTTTCCTTTGTAACAAAATGAAATGAAAGGAAGAAAAGCCCAGGAAGATAGCTGAGCAGGAAACCAGAAGAAGGAAGAACATGATGAGCAAAGAAAAAATCTTACTTCTCGTGTATTTGCTGTTTGTGTATCAATACATATAAATACAATTACAAAAGGAATATTCTAACAACCTACAGAAGGAAAATACAATACTGCCCTTATGTACAACTCAGCATAGAAAATAAAACAACAAACTAATTTACAGTATTAGTTGGCTCATTCCTTTTGTTGAAGATAGGTGATTGCGTGATATTCTCCAATACCCCCCCCCCCCCGGGGCAAGATGGAGAGTACAAATTAAGAACTCCCATCTTGGATAAGTGATGATGAAGAACAATGGATGAAAGAGCCCTAGTGAAGATATCAGCCAATTGATGAGCACTGGAGACATGATGGGTTTGAATGCTGCCCTCTTGAATCTTGTCACGTATCAAGTGGCAATCAAGTTCTATATGTTTTGTCCTCTCATGAAAAACGGGGTGGCGGCAATGTGGATGGCAGCTTTGTTGTCACAATGCAAAAAGGCAGCCTGAGGATGGGATATATGAAGAGCAGAGAGGATGTAACGTAGCCATGTGAGTTCTGAGCAAGTTGCTGCCATCGAACGATACTCAGCTTCGGCTGAGGATCGAGACACAATAGATTACTTCTTAGATTTTCAGGAAATCAAAGAGGAGCCAAGAAAGATGTAATAACCTATTACCGAACGCCTAGTGTCAGGACAAGAGGCTCAATCAGAGTCACAATATGCATGGAGTTGAAGAGACGATGAACTTGAGAGAAGTAAACCATGTCCAGGTGCAGCCTTAAGGTACTTCAAAATTTTTTGAGCTTCCAACAAGTGAGAATCAGTAGGATGAGCCATAAATTGACTCGAGGTTTGCACACTATAACAAATGTCGGGTCGAGTGATTGTGAGGTAGAGAAGACGACCAATTAATCTCCTGTATATACTTGGGTCTGATAATGGATGGCCTGAAGATTGAGTTAGCTTGAGATTTTGCTCCATGGGAACTTTAGTCGGCTTACTGTCCAAAGTGCCAGAATCGGCTAGAATGTCCAAGAGGTATTTTCTTTGGCATAAATGAATACCCTTGGAGGATCTAGCAATTTCAATTCCAAGAAAATACCTCAACGAGCTGAGATCCTTTATTCTGAACTTGCTGTCAAGAAAATGCTTCAAGGCATTCACACAATCAGGATTATCACTAGCCACAAGTATGTCATCAACATACACAAGTAAAGCTATGAAAGAACCATTAGTTTCTTTGGTGAAAAGGCTATAATAAACCTTAGATTGAGAAAAACTAGATTCAATTAAAGAGGTGGAAAACTTAGAATATAATTGCCTGGAGGCTTGTTTGAGGCCATATAAACTTTTGGGTAATTTACAAACTTGATTGGGTTTCCCTTTGGTATAACCGGGAGGCTTCTTCATGTAAATGTCCTCATTTAAATCCCCATGTAAAAAGGCATTCAAATGTAGTTTAACTTGTAAATGATAGCCTTTAATTGAAGCAATGGCAAGAAGAGTTCGCACGATTACCAACTTGGCAACATGTGAAAAAGTCTCATGAAAATCGACTCCTTCAAGCTGTGTGTAGCCCTTGGCTACTAAACGGGCCTTAAACCTTTCAACTGAACCATCAGAATAATATTTGATTTTATAAACGTATTTACAATCAATTGGAACTTTGCCAGCAGGCAAGTATGTAAGAATCCAAGTTTTATTGGCTTCCAAAGCAGCTAATTCACTGTCCATGGCTTGACACCATTCCGGGTGACTAAGGGCTTGTCTATAGGTTTTAGGTTCAAAATGGGTGGAAATAGAGGCTGAAAAGGCTTGATAAGTGGGTGAAAATGCTTGATAAGATAAAGAATTAGAAAGAGGAAAAAACTTACCTGGTAAAGGTCCAAGCTTCGTAGGCAACAACTGGTTGGAAGAAATGAGAGATGCCTGTTAACAGTGGAAGCAGTCCTAGTCCTGGTTGACCTGAGAGGAGGGGTTGAAAGTAGAGGTAGAGGTGGGGGTGAAGAAGGGGTGGTAGAAGGAGGGGTTGGTAGTAGAGACGGGGAAGAAACTGGTAAGATTGAATGTGGAATTGTATTGCTGGTACGGGAGGTAGGATCAGTTGGAATAAAGTACTGAGATTAAAAATTGAAAGGAGTAAGTGTGGTGAGAGGAACGGGGGAAGGAAAAGATGTAGTAGTTTCGAAAGACTTTGTATGGAATGGAAAAATTTCTTCATGAAACACAACATCCTGAGAATAGAAAATTTGGTGAGTTTGTATGTCCAGTAGCTTGTAACCTTTTATTCCAAATGGGTAACCTAGGAATACACATTTCCTTCATCTTGGAACAAACTTTTTACGTCCATGAGATAGAGTGGAAGCAAAACTAAGACAACCAAAAACTCTCATGTGATGATAAGTGGGAGGTTTATAAAAAATGATTTCCAAAGGGGATTTATTGTGAAGTAAGGGTGTGGGGGTCCTGTTTATGATGTAGACTGAGGTTAGAATACAATCACTCCAATATTGAAGAGGAACATGAGACTGAAATTTTAATGCTCGAGCTACGTTCATGATGTGTTGATGTTTACGCTCAACTATCCCATTTTGTTGAGGTGTTTCGACACAACTTGTTTGATGTATAATACCCTTAGATGTGAAGAAATCTGTCATGGAAAATTCTTTGCCATTGTCGCTTCGAAATACTTTGATTCTTTTGTCAAATTGTGTTTCAATTAAGGAATAAAAATTTTCAATACATCGTAGTACTTCAGATTTGGTTTTAAGCATGTAGACCCATGTGGTCCTTGAGAAATCATCAACAAAAGTTAGAAAAAATTGAGAGCCATCAACTGCAATAGTGGAGTGAGGACCCCAAATGTCACAGTGAACAATATCAAAAGCATGAAGAGACTCAGTTGTGGAAATTGGAAAAGAAAGACGATGTTGCTTAGCCAAAGGGAAAATACAACAAGGTGATTGATTAATAGAATTCATGGTCTGTCTTACAAGGGGATCAGTAATTAAAAGAAGTCTAGAAAAAGAAATGTGTCCAAGCCTACAATGCCATAAATCTGAATCAGAATTCCAACAAGTGACTGAAGCACTAAGAGGCTGTTCTTTATGGAGGAAAGCTGGAAAAACATCAACCAAGGCTGAGGGTGACACACCAAATCTCAGCAAATGATATAGGCCTCCTCTCAATTCACCCATCCTAATCGTTGTCCATGAAGTTAAGTCCTGTACAAAGCAAGAATGAGAGAAGAAAATAAGACAGCAGACTGAATTAAGGGCAAGCTTTTTGGCAGAAATTAAATTAAAACTGAATGAAGGGACACAAAGTACATCTTGAAGTACTAGAGTTGGTGAGAGACGTACAATACCGATGTGAGTAACAGGAACGTATGTACCATTAGGCAATTTAACGAAAGAAGAAGTAGTAGTAGTGATGGATGTGTAAAGGGAGGGACAACAGATCATGTGATCTATTGCTCCGGTATCAATAATCCAAGGAGAGTTTGTGATGAAATAGGTGTGTGTGTGTGTGTGTGTGTGTGTGTTAGTGGATAAACATGTAACCATACTAGAAATTTTTGAGTCATGGACAGCATGAGAAGAGGGTTGAGCAGTCGAGATGGTGGCCATGGCTGAACTGGAGTCTTTAGAGTTCAGCAACGCAAGGAGCTGATTATATTGGCTTTTGGTAAGAGCCATGGGTTTAGTAACTTCCTCATCAATAACTTCATTGGAACATGGCTGCGATGAAGCAACAACAGCAGTAGAGTGCTTTGGCTTTCCATGGAGTTTATGACCAGGTGGATAGCCTTGTAATTTATAACATTTGTCAATTGAATGACTTCTGTACAACGTTACCCTCGTTTCTGGTGGGGTAGCATTTCCAGCCTTAAAACAATTGTCAAGGGAGTGGCCCTGAATTTTGCAGTAAGAGCAGTAGGGGCGGGTTGATTTCTGTGTGTTGGATGGGGAAGATTTATGGGTATGTTTGGTGGTTTGAAAAATGGTTTTAGCCATCATAGCCATAAGGTCAGGGGTGGGAGATTGATTAAGCATGAGGTGTTGACGTTCTTGCGGTTGAATCATGGAGAAAACTCGATTAAGAGTGGGTAAGGGCTCAATAAGCATTATTTGATCTCTTGAGGAAGAATAAACATCATTAAGACCCATTAGAAATTGTATAACACAGTCTCTGTCGTAGCGATCATGAAGAATTTTCAGCTTGCCACAATCACAATCAGGTAATGGATCATAGACAGCCAATTCATCCCAAAATGCTTTCAGGCGACCAAAATAAATGCTAATAGAATCCTGGCCTTGAGAGAGGCCAGCAAGATCGCGTTTCAATTGAAAAATTCGGGACCATTTTGCTGAGCAAAACAATCCTTAAGTTCTCTGTCATGCTCTGATACCATGTAACAAAATGAAATGAAAGGAAGAAAAGCCTAGGAAGATAGCTGAGCAGGAAACCAGAAGAAGGAAGAAAATGATGAGCAGAGAAAAAATCTTACTTCTCGTGTATTTGCTGTTTGTGTATCAATACATATAAATACAATTACAAAAGGAATATTCTAACAACCTACAGATGGAAAATACAATACTGCCCTTATGTACAACTCAACATAGAAAATAAAACAACAAACTAATTTACAGTATTAGTTGGCTCATTCCTTTTGTTGAAGATAGGTGATTGCGTGATATTCTCCAATATCCTTTCTCTTTACATTTACAAACAAAATGTTCTCACTCTCTCTACATATGCATATACAATCAGAAATATATACATATATAATATGTCTGTCTATGTCTCTCAACCTCACCACTGGCCGATGTCAATAATGACCACCGCTGACTCCGGCCATCGTAAAAAATCAGACCTGAAACGCTCCGTCGACTTAGATCTCACTCGTCTCTTTAGTGATATCATGACCGTGATAGATGAAATCAGTGGTAGCTGTGGAGGTCTCGTTCGTTTCCGTCTCCATTAACAATGATGATTGTGGAGGTTTTGGATTGATGTGCAGGTGGTGGTGGAGGTGTATTGTGATGTGGATTTGAGGTGGTGACGACAATTTGGGTGTTGCCGACGATGGTGGAGTAGGGTGGGCTGAGATGAAGAGTGATTGTGATCGACAATGGATTTGTAGTGTGTTCAAGTTGAAGGCGATGGTGGGCTGGTGACAATCTGTTGAATGTGAGGTGGTGGTGCATTTTGATGAAGGTGATGGTAATTGTGGCGGTGGCTGACATGGGTGATGTCACAATGGTGGAATTGTACCTATAACATATCAGTTGATGGTGCGGCGACGGTGTGTTGGAGGTGGAGGTGGAGATGGAGATGGAGATGCCGGTGGATTCGAGGTGAAGATGGTGGTGGCTGTAGATTTAAGGCGGTGGAGTGGAGTGAAGTTACGTGGGGTGAGAAGAAGAGTGATCGTGACAAATTAATTTGATAATTTAGGACCTACATATAATTTTCGAATTGTTACCTACAAATTGTGTATTTATGATCATTACCATAAATTACGTGTTATTGTGACCGTAACCCATTAATTAAATTATAGGTCATAAAATTTTATCAGATATTACAAAATGTGATCACCTAATTTTTGAAAAAAAATTCATGATTTTGGAACCCGAGAGATGTGTGAGAGAGAAAATGGGAGTCGAGAGAAAAAATTATCTTTAATAATTAATTGATATATAATAGAATATGATATTGTTAATGGAAATATCTTATAGACTAATTTTTCTAAATTTCATTCACGATAATATGATTTATCACCTGATTTTTGAAATATTTTTGTAAGTTAGATAAATGTGAAAATATATACTTAGTATTTTTCCCTTTTCCTAACAAAATAATTTTGAATGTAAATTCAAAAAAATTTCCTTCATTTTAACCATTCGTTCTATAAAAAAATCACTACTACAAAACTGATTTTAACAATAACAAAAATAAAAAATAAAAAATAAAAAAAATAGGGCTCAAACATGGTCTTAATGTACTTAATTAACACGTGTTTGATCTGAAATTTTTCTCCAAAAAATAGGTTTTTGTCCAAATTGGTGGGTTCAATGAAACATGAACTAATTGTTGTTGATAGACAAATAATAGCAAGTTGGATTTTTATCTCATATCACATCAATAAAATTGGTCTACGTGCATTTACTCCAAAAGATGAACATGGCCATTTTCAATTGGGTAAGGTTAGGGGAAATTGATTGATGGGTAAATTGGTAATTCACCCTAGCAAAGTCGTGGGCAAATTTGAAAATGGAAATTCAAGTCCTCATGACGTGTCAGTATCATTTCATGAAATTATCGTTTTGATGATTATTTGACTACAATTCAATAAAGTCAAATGATCAAAATCTGACTTTAATATGCATCAAATGAATTATTCTCGACATACATGAGGGGTTTTACATGGATCCCACATGGGGTCCCACCTATTGTGCGTGTGTTCTGGAAAGGTTTCACTGTGAAACCTCTCTTGTACATCAAGAATAATCCGCGTCAAATATGCTCTTAGACACATATATTCCACTCACATGTAAATCTAAATTAAAGCAAAATATACCTCAAGCACCTAATCTGCTTTTCCACCAATAAAGTCAATAAAGATTTGAATTAAGAGTGCTACGTTAGTATTCTGGTAATTGAAATTAAACTAATTAATAGGACCATTTCCCACGCAATGATATAGCTCTTAAGTCAATAATAATGGTCACGGATATTTAATTTAAAGTTCATATTTGAAAAGACAATTCTCGACGTGTTTCTTGCATCTTAGAGTTGAAATCTCAAACCAATTTATTCTTATTCCTTCCCCTTAATCTGTCTTATTTATCAATTAATCAACTTGTGTAATTTGTCAACTCCATGTTCCCTTAAAATGTAATGTAATTACAATTATAATTGTAAAATCCTCCTCTCATGTGGAGTCCTTGTCAACTCCACATAGTAGCGACACGGAGATCAGATGTACATGGACGACCCGAAGAGCCTACCTCCGTGTAATGAAAGAGGTTGAAGGCTAGATATCGAGGCATGGGCTGACGGCCATGATGTTGAGGCCAGACTAAGCCGACTCCTTGGGTTACTTGAAGGATGCATGATCAAAATCNAATTGGCCATTCAATCTTGTGAACTAATCGAGACCGAAATTGGAAAAAGAGATACGAACGGAGAGGAATAACCAATCGATGAAAGAACATGAAACCATTCTGTTTCAATAGAGGTACGAGAAAGGGTTGGGGGCAATGAAGTAGGTGAAGTGGTTGGATTTTGCGAGCTGTTCCAACCACTGCTGGATGTGATTCCAAGAGCCGAACGAGAATGAATACCACACAGAAGAGTCAAGACCAGGCTCCCTAATGGAATATTTAACCGATCCATTCCGGATCGACCGCATTGGTACGGAAGTTGTAACATGGGAAAACACGACTTATTTGAATAACCTGATGACCTACCAATTGTAGAAGTAGGATTTTTGGCAAACAACAAGCACTTAAATAATACAATTCAAGTGTACCATCTTCTTTCTCATTTTGTGAGGATTTTGAACCCCGAGTGCCTCGATACATAAGTGGATGCTAGATGTTCAGACATGAGGAGGGTACTACGATTATGATGAAATATAAAAATTAACGAATATTGGATAGTGAGCCAAAGATACTCTACCGTGAGTATTTTGTGACAAACTCCAAGTATCAAGAAAACTCCTAATAAAGTATCGTAAACCCATGACCTGCGATATGTGAAATCTATTTATCCTAGCCAAAATTGTCAATCTGTCTTTTTACAGTAGAATCATTGCACCTCCACTGGAGCAACGATCTTGCATTATAACCTTGTCCTAATTGTGCATGTACTATATAATTATACTGTGAGATAGATTAATGGTTTTTTTTTTTTTTGGTCGGTCAAATTTTGAGGTGATCAATTATTCAAGAAATAAACAAAGATGACTTGCTGTTGATAAATATTTATGAAATTATTACAGACATAATATGCAAAAATAAATAATAATTATGAAAAAATAAAGGAGAAAATCATGCAGGCATGTATTGCATTTTATTTTTTTGGTAGGAATTATTACTATTATGTACCTTAGGCTCCTCCAAAGATTCTTTTAAGGATTGCTCAATAGTACCCATATCTCTCTCTGCAAAGGAATTCCATTTCTTTTGATTCAATTTGAAAGAAGTGGAATATCCAGGAAATAATTTCTTCTGATTCAATTTGAAAGGTGGAATAAATAAATTTAAAAAAAAAAAAAAAAAACATAAGCACTATTCATCTTCTTCTCCACTAACCCCAC
>CAIGRT010069979.1:0-14540 GCA_903798405.1 Fraxinus platypoda | reverse complement strand
CAAAACGTATACTCCAATAGAATCGGAGCTTTGAGAGGTAATTCGTGACCTAACGTTTGCTAGCTTATATTGTTCTAATTTTCAGTGATCATCCCCCTTCTCTGCATGTTCTAATACGAGTTTACTGTCTTTCTGAATTTTAGTATTCTGAGTGTTTTCTTGATTATACATTTACGTAGCGCAACGGTGAATTTGATTTCTATATACTTCATCTCTGTAACTTTTTCGACCTTCAAATTATTTATGGATTTCTTGTAACTGTCGTCGAACTGAAGTGGAAATCTTTAGTACCAAGGTTCCAATTGCCGGAATTTGGGTGGTGTTTATTGCTGATGATTGTAAATCTTCTTTATTTTGTGTGATTTAAGTAGTTAGATTTATTTTGATTTCTCCTTTTCTATTTCATTTTGTGAATATGAAGAGTTTTCATTTGAAACAATTGGATTATTCGTTTTAAAATTCTAGTTCGTAACTGATTGACAAATCTTGAACAACAGTCAATAACATAAGTTAAATTTTCTTGTTGATTATTATTTTGGAAATTTAGGTGGATGACCAGCATATTTTTTCCATTGCATTCTTGGTTGTTTTGGATGGCTAACAGTTGCTAGATTTTATATCAAAGTATCAGTGTTGGGTGGAAATATGGGAGAACTATACTGCCCTCAACTTATGATCTGTTAGGTAATTATGAACTATACTTCCTTCAAATTGAGGGGATAGAGTTGTACTTTTTTCCACCCATGTTTATCATCCTTTAGAGTTTTCAGTTGCTAATGTGTGGTGAATTCTTATTCTATAGCCTGTATTGTACCTCGCTAGGAAAATATGATACTTTGAAATGGATCCATCTGGCGAGTAGCTAATACTTGACAGATTCTCTGTTGGCTAATATAATAGCAAATTCTCTGTTTTCAATTTGTGACGCTATAAGGTGTATAATAGGAGAGACTATAATATGTAGCCACCGTATCGTCCATTATAAGCTATTTTTTTTTATCTTATCTTGTTTCTTTATGATGGATTCTTAATTATGTTTTATTCTAGGGAATTCTGACTCGGAAGCTCAAGCCCTTCAATATGCCAAACTTGTTTTGTGATGGCAAATAGGAAGGAAACCACACAAGTCATATTGTAACATGGTAAAACATTCTTGACTTTCTATTCCTTTCCAATCACTTGTATTTATTGGAAAACCACTTTGAGCATAATTACTTATTTTTTTTATATGCAGGTTTAGTTGCTGAAAGAAGCCAGTGAACAGTGTACTAGAACTTCTTTGGTATGTTTATACACTATAGTAAGAGTTTAAAAGTTTCATTTCCATGATTTATAAAATTGACACGATTAATCATAGTATTGTGACTANGTTTAGTTGCTGAAAGAAGCCAGTGAACAGTCTACTAGAACTTCTTTGGTATGTGTATACACTATAGTAAGAGTTTAAAAGTTTCATTTCCATGATTTATAAAATTGACACGATTAATCATAGTATTGTGACTATTGTCTACAGTAGCTACATGGTACTGCCCCCACAAACACTAAACATAGGAGTTACTTTTTATATTTTTCTCCTTAGTGTATATTCATGAATATTACAGCTCCACTGGCATCAACTTCTGTTTTCCTTCTCAGATATTTGAAAGGGAGGTTTTACATACCAAAGAAGTAATAATAATTGTTCCTTACATTTCAATAGCCCAAGTTTTCGAAGTCCTAATAACATCAATCAACAAATGCAGTTGCAGGAAGACTAGATTCAAACACAAGGTAGAATGGAGAGATACTTATCAATGTTTGCAAGCAAGAATTAGCATTTGGCATTTCGGTATGAAAAGTAAAACTCATATTCATTACCAAACTCATGGGTTCACTACATATTTGGCATATTTGGTGTATTTGGTATTTTTGGTGTATTTGGTATATATGGCCATGTGAACCTTAGTATTTCCTGTTACATAATTAATGAGAATTCTAGGATGAGGGCTTTTGATCAAGACTCATAAAAGGAATAGAGAATCTACATGACATTGATGGATATTTAACTTTACTAAATAATTGAAAATTTATAATAGTTTTACCTGAGGATTTTAATCATTAGGAACTAGGAAGTAAGTTGATAAATTGCAATTGACCTTTCCTTCTTAAAGCTCAAAGCATCTATAGTTGTGGACATTCTTCCGATTTGTGTGAAGTTATCCTTTTATATTGCCGGGGGGTCTTCTCTTGCGGAGTGTTCTTCCAAGAAATAGATATTTCTTGTTGCGTTGAGTAGATTATTTTTTAGTGTTATACGTTCGCATGTTTATCATTTTGAAAAAAAAATAATTAAGATGATAGAGACATTGTCACATTGGGCTGATGACTACTTTAGCTGCGACCACCACAATGGGAACTCTCAACCAAGTGCCTATAGCACCTTCTGCTGCTGCAATGGCTGCTGCTCAAGCCCATGCTGTTCAAGCCCACGCTCAAGCTCAGTCTGCAAAAGGCTCTTCTGGTAGGTTAGCCATCAATTTTTTTTTAAAATTTGGTACCTCTACCTTGATAATGATGGCTTGTAGTAATCATTGTTGGAAACTTTTCTTTTTTAAATGCAAATATCCTTTTTGCTGTTATATGTGATAATATATCCCACTTTTTGTTTAGATGTAGCAATGAGCATAACAAATTCTCAAAAATGATTCATGTAGCTGATCCCAATTTTATTGGGAATAAGGCTTAGGTGGTGGTTGTTTTCTCAACTTCGCTTTGGTTCTTTCTTTTCATCTGGTACTGGAAATGGTTGTTGCATCCAACTATAGTACTTAACACGATCTTTTTAATTTTTTCCTGAAAGCATTTTTATATTTGGGTTTTCATTTGATGTTTAGTGCTCTTAATTCATTAGACCATTTGGTATTCTTAACTATTTATACCTTTCTTCCATCAGGGTCAACTGACAAGGAGGAAAAGGCTGAATCCCTGAAAAAAACTGTGCAAGTTAGCAATCTCAGCCCACTTCTAACAGTGGATCAGTTGAAACAGCTTTTTGGTTTTTCTGGCACAGTTGTTGACTGTACTATCACTGATTCAGAACATTTTGCTTACATAAAATACTCAAAACCTGAAGAAGCAACTACTGCTTTGGCATTGAACAATATAGAAGTTGGGGGACGTCCATTGAATGTTGAAATGCCAAAATCGCTTCCTCCAAAGCCCATTATAAATTCGCAATCATCTTTGCCTATGGTGATGCAGCAAGCTGTCGCCATGCAACAGATGCAATTTCAGCAAGCATTATTAATACAGCAGACCTTGACTGCGCAGCAGGCAGCTAATCGAGCAGCAACCATGAAATCTGCAACCGATTTAGCAGCAGCTAGGGCTGCAGAAATAAGTAAGAAGTTGCAACCTGAAGGAATTGTTTCCGAGGACAAGGAATCTGATCGAAAATCTAGGTATGTTATTTTTACTGTCTCCCGAGAGATTTTATTCAAGTGGTGTGATTTAAAAGTTTTTTCCTTGACATCTCGTGCCCTGCTAAAGTTTTACTTTTTATACCGTTAATGGAATAGTACTCTTACTATGTTCTATTCTTGGTTTTAGAATTTATTTTTTGCCCCGTTTTCTTTTCTGTGTTGTTCTTTTAAGTGTAATCAATTTTGAACTGCTCTTTTTGATAGAACTTACTTCTCTTTACATGTTACTGGGATTCCTGAGCATTATGAGGTGTTAGGCTTCTTGAGTTGTGACGAAATTATCATTCTCAAAATTCACTCACAGATCACTGTTTACGTGAGGACAAAAAGGCACTGTTCATTGATGAAGATATTTTCTCTTTCACGTTATTTTCCTTTCCTTTCCTTTCACGCAACTGTTTTGACTTCCCAAAGAAGCTTGCTTTATCTATTTTCCTTTCCTTTCACGCACAATCTCCTCTCTTTCACTCTGCAAACGCGTTCCTTCCAATTTTATGCGATGTAATCCTTGTTGTCTCTGTGATTTCTCTAGGAATTTCTCTTTGAGATTTTGCATGTTTAACCCTAGCAGTCGATTCTCCAACAATTTTCTCAGTAATCGGACTTCGATGTAGACTTTGGCGACGAGGAGGAGGAAGACAAAGACTATGAAGAAGGATCCATCGCGGAGGCCGGTGCGACGGAGAAGGAGCTCGAGCACGAGAACGAGGACCTCAAGGCCAAGGTCAATTCCTTAACCCTTTCATTTTCACTTTTCCTTTAGCTTTCCCTTTTCCTCGAAGAGAGCCCAAAACTGTTGATCTCTGAATTTGTTATGATTTATGATTGGTGCAATTGACCTATAATTAGGCTTCTACTAATAGTAAGTTTAAACATTGTAATCATTTTTTCGGTCAATGCATTATCAGTTCGTCTTACGAGAATGAAAATGCATATTGCAAGTTTTCTCTTCACTTTTGCAGGTTTCTTTAAGCAATTTGGCACAATCAAGAGAGTCCGAATAGCAAGGAATATGAAGGTTTGTTCTTTTAACTTCAGTAGTTCTGTACTCATCTTTGTGTTGGTTTTGCTCAAGTATGATAATTGTCAATATAAAGCAAGGATTTTGAATGGCTATGCTCCATTTCTTGTTTAATGAGCAAGGTCCCTTGCATCTCTCTATTGCACCGAAGAAACGTGGCTTCATTTCGAATTTGTGATATTGCAAAATAAAACGTGTTTACTCTAATTCTAAGTTTATTCACTATTGGCCCTTGTTTGGTACAAATTAAAATTTAGACTTCAATCTAAGCCAAATTCAATATTTATGTCGCACTACTTTTAAACCACACATTTCATTAGTTTTTATCAAAATTTACAAAAAAACTGATTTTAATCCCCACCAAACATGGGCTTAACGTAGAAGTATGTGGAAAGAGTAGCTTGGAGTTGGTAGCTCTGGCATACGGTAGATGGGCAGCTAAACAGTAGCATGGAAAGGATTAGAGGAAGGCTGGGTTATAGTTTCTTTGTCAGCTATGATAACAGTAGATAATGTATTTGTGCTCAATCCTCAGCGTACAAATATTAGGTATTTTAACAATAATATTAGGAATGATGGAAAAGTACGGGATTGGAGTTGTATTCTAAACAAAAACATATGAGTTACTTCCAAGTCTAGAACTCACACTTCCGGCCTTTCATTCATTGTGGTTTACTGCCTTGAAAATACGTTTTGTAGCTCTTCAGTTTTTCCATTACTTCCATTTAGAGAATTGGCGAGTACAAATAATTTGCAAGAAAATTTGGTCAGTGTATATGTATTATTCTATGAATAAATAATGCATTAGACCCTTTCTCAAAAATCTAGCATTTGTTCAATTTACCTGTGCCTCATGCAGAAAGCATCTTGGATTAGAGCATTCCATTGAATACGTTAAACCTCTCAGACGGAGTGGATTGTAGTTAAACTCACTCCAGTGTCTCACATTGCACAACTGTTTTTGCCTTTGATTTCGATGTAATTGTTTTCCATATGTTAACCATATTCAGATTCTCAGCCTAAAATTTTGAATCCAGACATTTGGCTGGGCTTCATACTCCAATTTCTCGTGCTGTTACATATGCCATATTGTCTTCCCGACAACCTGGATAAACCTAAACCCAATATCTTACAATAGAATGTACGAGTGTGACTGTATTTGTACCGGTACTTGTCTTACTCCACCAAAAGCTTCTTGATGCTCGCATATAAAAATTATCATTACTTCCCAATGACAAATGCCACACTTACCTTATAATTCTTCTATTGCAAATTTTGATGTGGGACAATTTTTTGAACTTTTTGTTTTGTGAAGCAGCAAAGATTGATTTGTTGGTAAATATAGATTTAATTTGGTTCTAATATACATATAATGCGATGAAATGTTTGATTGGATTGTTTCCGACATCAAAATTAATCCTTATTTGCATACCATTGGGTGGTGCCATGGTGATCTTCCAATCACCTTTTTTTTGGAAAGGAAGAAATGCTCTTTGACATATTAGCGTGTCACGATGGGCGTGGATTTGCTATTGTTCAATTCTTCTGATGGTATTAATTAGTTTGGTTTTTATTTGACAGGGAAATCCAGGCATTTTGGATTCATTGAATTTGAGTCTCCCGAGGTTGTACTTGTGCATATTGATTAAGTTGATGTATTCAAAAATGTTTGTCTTAACATGTTCTGCTTTCTTTTTACTTTGTTTTCAAAATTGCAGGTTGCAAAAGTTGTTTCGGAATACATGCATAACTATCTATTGTTTGAGCATCTGTTGCAAGTTCATCTTGTTCCTCCTGAGCGTGTTCATCCAAAACTGTAAGCATTATTCTATCGCATGCAATCAAATTTTAATAACCACTGAAATTTTATTGTGTTTAAATAAAATGTTTGGAATTGATTGGTAATATCTGTTTAGGCTAAAGGAAATAAAATATCAACTTCTATAAACCGTGGATGATAACCTTCAAACTGAAATGACTGAAGACTGTTGTCCCATAAGGGAAGAAGTCTTTCAAGGACTCGGCTTCGTATTAGAACTGACGGGTTGATACCTTAAACATGCATAATTTATTCTCTTGATTTCGTAGATAATATTTCAGTTCAATAATAAAAGTCCATAAGACGTATGGCTGGGATGGTAGCCTGTGCATGTTTGTGCAAGGTAATGATTGTATAACAAAGAAGGAAGTTCAGAGGTCGAGTCCTTCCAGAAGTTGATATTCCAGTTTCGAAATACCAGAATATATATTGCTTACTGTTAGGTAATTTATTATCTTACCATGCGGTTTTACGGATGTTTTATAAGAACGTTTTCCTATCTCGCTTCTAGACCCTTCAGTTTCTGCCCTACAACAAAGAAGGAAAAAAGAAGCTATATACATAAAAAAAAGATGGAAATAAAGGAGAAAATAATAAAGAAGGCGGAAGAGGATTGAGGCCTCCGGTATCGATTACGATTGCCCAGAAATTGTAAGAATATTCTCATTCCTTTCATTTTATTTTTCTTTCATTGCTTGGTGATATCTAATCCTGACTTCAAAATTACTTGTATGGAAACACTTCATTTTTTGAAGGCCTGTTAAACGCACAAGTTCTTATGTTGTGTTCTGGTATTTAAAAACTTTGATCTATTCATTTTATCTTTGCGGATTTCATATTCCATGACTCGATCAGATTGATTTGACGTCATGAAAAAATGAGTGGGGGATCAGAAAAATAGATAAAGAAACCGTATTTACTGTCTTACAATTCAGTTTTATATCTTTTTCAGGTTGGAAGCAACCAGCCCACCTCAAAGAAGATCAGGTTTGATGCAGAGTAGGCTTCCATGGGAAACCAGAATTTTACCCTTCTGACAGAGAATATTTGTTTCCTTGCTACTGGTTTCCTCTTCGAGTGCATGTTTAGTAAGTACTAGATTGTATTTGAAGTATTATGAACAAGATTTTAGCTTCTTTTTCAAGTATATACTTGTGATCCCAAAACCAACCATGCCACAAGTGTATCCAAGTAGTGAGACATATTTTTTGCATCTGGTGTCATTTAAATTTCTCAAAAGTTTTTTAATGCAAATTACTATATCAATAGGATTCTGGAATGTAAAAACTAATGTTTAAACTGTTTATTTATTTTCTTTAAAATGATTTATCATGTCATATTTTGTCGTAAGTTACATCATTTGCTTGCACCCTGGCAAAGCATCGGAACTCTTCAACTCTCGAAACCAAACACGTACAACTTCATCTAGGTTTGTGCTTCAGGGCTTCTTTATATATATGATGTGCAATGGGTGACATTTAACCCTCTTCTATAATATTGATAACTAACTGCCGTTAGACTGGTTGTCGTGTATTGAATGTTTTGCTTTGTGAAATATGAAGATGGATGGGAGAATCGGTGGGTCAAATCTAACTGGAAGAAAGACCAAAACATGGCTGGAGAATGGAACTTTACCTCTGGTAAATGGAATGGAGAGACTACCGACAAAGGTAAACATGTCATTGGTTGACGAGCCTAAGTACATACATATGTTTGTGCAATATATATGTATGTGATTTTGTATATACTGAATATATGATGTGCAATTGCAGCCCGAGGACTGGGATGATGAGGAAGATAGTGAATGGACACCGCCAACTATTGCCAACCCTGAGTACAAGGGTCCCTAGAAGCCAAAGGTTTGTTGAATCTCTATTAAATGTTGTAAATGTTGCTTTTGCCAATCCGTGTGATTTATTAAATGGTCTATATTTCTATTGCCCAGAAAATTAAGAACGCCAACTACAAGGGCAAATGGAAGGCACCAATTATTGATAATCCAAGTCTATCTGTATCATCTCTTGTTAGAAGTTAAGTACATATTTTTATAATGTATGAGCTTTTAGTCTATCTAATATGTTATTATTTGTGATTATAGACTTCAAAGATGACGCATATCTATATGTTTTCCCAAAAATAATAACAAATTCTTGGCACCTCTCCGTGCACCACGTCAAAAAAAAAAAGAGAGAGCTCTCCGTGCACCACGAATATGAAAAAAAAAAAAAATGAAATCCACCATGGTGATTGATTTGAGCTTTGGTTTTAGGGGTGCTTTAATATTTAGGCCCATGAAATCAGTGATTAAGCCGGGCTTCGTCATCTCATTTTGATCAAAGCCTGGTAGAGTAGCATTTTTGTTGATCAAAATCCTTCTTCCCGGTAAAAGCATGCACCACGGAGAGTTCACTCCATGGTGCACGGAGTTGACAAACTGTTCGCCGTAACTCCGGTGGTGAGTTTGTCGTTTTCTTTCTTCATTTTCCGTCAATATATCAAGATATTTTCAGATCTAAATGTTTTATTTAGGTTTTACTCGTTTTACCTGTTTTTGTTTAATTTCGAAGATACTGCAAATTGTTTCTTTTTCATTTTGTCTGACTGAATATGGACAAATATTACTTTCAGTTGATGCCTATATGCCCAGGTTTTTTCTCACTTTCTTGATTGGGGAAAAATCGGGTCCAGGGTTTTGAATGATTTTGCTTGGCATAGAATTGAATCAATCCTCGCTAGGAACTGCTAATGCTATGGATTTTTGTAAGATTCAGATTAATGTGCATCAAAGTCTTATGTGGGATTAATTTTAGAGCCCAACTTCTTATTTTCAAAAGTTGTTTTTGATTTGAGTAAATTTTTAAAAAACTGATTATAGAAGAATTTGAATGTTGTGACATCAAATTTAGAGAAGTCGCAAAAGGGTATTTTTTTCAAATACCCTATTGTTTTTTTTTACACTAATACTCTTGGAAACTATTACACTTAACCTTGTAATTTCCACCTCATTTTTTTTCCTTCTTCCCAGTTTTCTGCGTTTTTTTCCTCTGAATTATGTTAAGGGATCCTTTTGAACTAAGCCTTTTTTTTTCAGGTAATTTCTTGAAGAAGTTTCATCCTTTGTGAGTTTTGATTTTTTACTGACAATTAAATAGGTTTATATATATATATATAATTATAGATTTTTCCCTTGTTTTGAGTCTTTTGATGGGTAAAGAATTTTTTTTCCCCTGTTCTTGGATTATTGGATTTTTTTTTATTTACAGATGTTGATGAAATAAGGCCTTTAAATGTACTACCTCAGCTCAGGTTTGGATTCTTGATTTTCCCTTTTTTTTCTGGGAATTTTTAGTTTAATGAAAATTTAAGATTTTTTATAATGTATGCATTTTCATAGGAGTCATCTGCAATACCCAAAGAACCATTGGGGGCTTTTTATTCTGAAAATTCAATTCAAACTGTTTTAAATTATTCTGATGATTCGAGCCTGGAGAATTCGCGAATCACAAGACAACTCACTGAAGGTTCCCATTTAAATCAGTTTCTTGGAATCCAATTAAGCCCTTGTTTGTTTCACAAGACAACCTGTTTTTGTACCCTTTTTTTTTCAAACCTTTGAATGCATTGTGAGAGAAAAAAGTAGAATAAAAAGGCTGATTTGATTGGCAACGGTAAGAAAATCTCTTAAAAGGAGGTAAAAATTGGAAACATACAGGATGTAAATACACTTTTTGGTTATAATTCATTCAACTTATCAAATATTCCGTTCAATAATATTAGCTGCATTTGCTAGAATCATTGAGCATTAATGATGGTGACAAGCAGGCTGTGGATGGGAAATGACAGGTGACTGATATGGGGCATGAAGCTCGGACCGACAGGGAAAATTCAAAGAAAAATGAATTAATTGGGGGAAATGGAAGTGACACTGGAGCACAAATTGATCCAAAGAAAGAAAATAAATCACAGATTTCTGAGCAAATATGGGGAAATTCCTCTGGAGGAAAGGTACAATTATATTAGTTATTTTCTTCTCAATTAGTTCTGCTGTCACTTCAATACCTACTGTTCCAAATTCACATGTCCTTCCCAAATTCGTATGTCCTTCATTTTAAGGTTTGGGACATACATTTAGTCCTAAGGTCTCGGATAATACATTGCAATGTGACATGTTTTGGGTTGTCACTGGTCAGGCTTCAAAAATATGCTTTAAGCTAATGAATACATTTTCAATTATGTGTTGTGGAGAAAGGGATAGAAAAAGAGGAGGAAAGAGGGGCGGTTAAAAGTGGAGTTCTTATTTCTTATATCTGTATTTTGCAATACAAGTAATTATTGAAATGGTTGGTATATAAATGTAGTTTTTGTTATTGCCTTGCTAAGTTGCTTTCTGTAGGTTGGCTTCGTAGATTTCAGCTCTTATAGTTTGTTTGAGTACCTTGTGTCTTGACATTTTCTATTTTCTTATGCCTCCTCACTTCTTCTACTTCTTTATCTTTAGGCTCAAAAGAGAAAGTTGGGACTATTTGAAGAACATAAAATCACTGAGAAATCCACTTGTTTTATTTTGACTCCAGTTGTAATAGAAGGCACCATTCAAGTTCACTCCGGGCCAAGGTACATGGATTTTACGTGATGATATATTTTCATTTGCTGAAAAGAATTGAAACTAGACGTATTCATTTTGTTTTAGATCAGTATTTTATGTTACAAATTCTTCTTTTGTATGAATTATGATACTTCTAATGCTCTCTGTCCTCTTTGGAAGTAGTTATATTTGCTTTCAAGGTTTTCATGTTAGAAGTTAATAGTAGTATCTTTATATTTATTTTCAAATAAGATGAACTTGCAAAATGCAAAAGATATTTTCTAATTTTTTTGTAAACCTGCAATTGGGTAAATACCATGAGATCATTATCAATATGTGACTTGGTATTGGTTAATAGTCATACACATGCTTCAATATGTCATCTTTAATGAGGCTCTATGCTTGTTGCTTCAAACATTAATTGTTGAGAATATTGAAATTTTATGTCAGAAATTGGTAAGAACATTTTCTTAAATCCCAATTTACATACAGGTTAACCAAGCCTAATCTTTTTACATTTGATGTCATCAGAACTTCTGTTAGGTGAAGTGTATTTACTACAATTTTACTGATTTCACAAGTTTTGAAATGTTGTAAAGAAAAAATATAATTTAATGAAGGAGAAACACATTTAATGTGCTAACGCTGCCTATAAAATAACATGCCTTTACTTAGTTAACATTTTGGCATCTTTGGCTTTGATCATATAGTAATATAAATAATGGTTCAAAGGGTTTATTGCTTCAGAGGGTGGTCAGAGAGATGGAGTGTTACAAAATACTTAAACATAGGTGGCTTTTCTACATAGTTTATACTATTTTTCAACCAAAACAGTGTCATGTTTGACCTGGCAATTTTGCTTGAAGCTTGATGGTTGAGAAAAAGAGAGAAGAGGACAAGACATAATGCCATGAGGTGTGTGTTTTTCATTTTTTTAATGATATAAAGCCTTGGAAGGCATAATTTCTGGGGTTCAATTATTGGTTTCCTTCTTTTTCCATGCAATGTTGTATCATTTGGGTGTAAAAGATGGCAACAGCTTGATATTGGCTAAATTTAAATTACCTTATTGCATGAAGCTGTTGTTATGCAACACCTCTTCTATTGTGTCAAACTACAAAGAATTATGACTTAGGATTTACTTCAAATCACCCAAACAGGATTACTGTCTCCTATTTTTTTTCTCTTGGCCATCTTATCTATGCTTTTTTATTATTTAAGGAGATGAATATTTTTTACTATTGTTTTGATAGAAGTAGATAATTTATTACTTCTTTTTACTGATTGCCGTAGTTGTGTGCCTATGAGAGCATGCTTGCTGGCCAATACAGGCTTTAGACGGTTAGGAATCACTAGGTTGACTCATCCTGCAGGACTTTCGTCTGCAATCAATCAACTGCCAGATGAAGCAATTGCTTTAGCTGCCGCATCACACATTGAGAGAGAACTGCAGATAACACTATGGAATTTGAGTAGCAATTTTGTGGCCTGTACGAAAGAGGTAAGTTATAGTTTCTTCCCCCTCTGCAGATCCCCCTTTTCGTGGTTCCCCTTCTCCTATCTCCAATAAAAAGTGTAAAGGAAGAAAAACAAAACCCACCCCTCCTAAAAAGAAAGGAAAAAGAAAAGTGAATTGACATTTTGGCTTTACCGTATACAGTATATTATCTGTTATATTAATTATCCGTTCTGTTAATATACCGTTTGGTGAATATTTGTTAAATGATAGCTTTGATTGCTTTCACCGGTATTCAAGTAAAGATACAACTTTATAAGATGAACTAATACTCAAATTTTTATTGAAACAACTAACAGGAAAATACTACACATACGCAGCATAATGAATTAGTTATAAGCTTCATCAGTTATAGGTTGGCAACTAGATCTTATTTTTTATTTTTATGTGTATTATAGTAAAAGTACAAAATTTATAAGTTTGATCAACTAAATATTCTCAGGCTTCTCGAGGTTCAACAAAAACAGATGTTGTATGACGAGCTACAGAAAGGCTTGATTATTTTTTCGTTTAGTATCCAAAAAGAAAATGCTGAACTTTGTTGGAGTAATATGCTGTTAACAAGAAGCTTCATTTAATCAATGAAGTATCCTCCACCACCATGTTAGTCCATTGTGTCCACTACTTGATTTTGCGGATTTTGCGCAATATTAAAGTTTAATAGCTTGCTATTGTACACATCATTAGCATTGCACTTATTTCTATTCCGTTATTGCATCTTACACGGGATATGTCATATATATTTAGAAAAATGTAAATCAAGCAATTTTCTTAAATGATAGAGTTTACATTTTCCCTCAGAAGGAAGTATACTTTATACATTTTTCTGAGACACCTTTTGTTTCTAAGTGTGCTCCCATTAGTTACTTCTGTGTTCTGTGCGTAAAAATGCTGATTTGTATTGCAGGAAGGTGACAACTTAACAAAAGAAAAGATAGAGGAACAAATTCGAAAAATTAAAGAAGAACATGCTGAAGACGAGGGTACTTTTCAAATTTTTACATTGTTTTTGCAGCTCTAAAGTAATGGTTTGCTTGGTAGGACTTAATTGCAATCATACTCTGTTAAGTCACGTGGATGTATAAACAATATTGGAGATGCAGCTATGGAGTGTGTGTGTGGCTTTGAAGAATATTTTGGTCCTTTGTATATTAGAGACGTGGATTTAACTTTTTAAGTGTTGCAAGATCACAGTCGTGCATTGCAATGCTTTGTTGGATAAAGGGGTAGGATGAACCTTTTGTTTTAAGAAATACTAGAATACCTTTTTCTGTTATCCCAGGACAAAGTGGGTAGTTGTGCGTCCCTTTTGTAATGGTTTGCTTGGTAGGAGTTAATTGCAATCATACTCTGTTAAGTCACGTGGATGTATAAACAATATTGGAGATGCAGCTATGGCGTGTGTGTGTGGCTTTGAAGAATATTTTGGTCCTTTGTATATTA
The DNA here is from genome assembly GCA_903798405.1 of Fraxinus platypoda. Lineage (NCBI taxonomy): Eukaryota > Viridiplantae > Streptophyta > Magnoliopsida > Lamiales > Oleaceae > Fraxinus > Fraxinus platypoda. The sequence continues at coordinate 695 of CAIGRT010069979.1, read as the reverse complement.
GAGACGTGGATTTAACTTTTAAGTGTTGCAAGATCACAGTCGTGCATTGCAATGCTTTGTTGGATAAAGGGGTAGGATGAACCTTTTGTTTTAAGAAATAATAGAATACCTTTTTCTGTTATCCCAGGACAAAGTGGGTAGTTGTGCGTCCCTTTTAGGTTTTTTGAAATTTTAGTTTAGTCTTTTTCTGCAGGGAGAGTTATTCTCTATCGTCAATGTTGTTATCTAATGGCTTTTTTTTATTACAATTCAGAATTTCCAGATGAAGGGATACCCCATTGGACGTTCCTGCTCGAAGGAGATTTGCCAAGTACAGAGGTGTCAAGTCTTTCAGAACATCTTCATGGGACCCCAAAGTATTTACTTGTGTTATACGAGGAACAAATTGAATGTTATTTGTGAACACTAGAACTGAACATCTTGTATATGATTTTCTAGGAATCTCTTCCTCATCAATATCGTAGGATTTTTGCATTTTACAATTTTACAAGAACACAGAAGCATGTTCTTGCTAGAGCACTCGATATGGAGCAAGATGCCAATGACTGTATACCAGTTGGCTCGTGTGCAAGAATTCATATGGATCTTCCTTTGCATTCTCCTTGTACATACCTGTCATTTGTTTTTGCAAATTACAACCTTGAAGATATTTTTGAATTTGTAATTTGACATAGACATATAAGAATATTAGTCAA
>CAIGRT010069938.1:0-11977 GCA_903798405.1 Fraxinus platypoda | reverse complement strand
TTAAACTTTCGTAATCAACATGTTCTAATAAATCTTGTTCAATAGATATCAAAGTTAGATCATTCATTCGTTCTCATAACAAGGTTGATTGTAAATAAGATTTTAATAACTTCAATTTTGAAAAACTTCTTTCAATAGATGCAACAATAGCATTAATTGTCAGTAATACTCAATAAGCAATAAATATATTCGAAAAGCAATCCAATATTTTCAAATAAGATAATATATCAAAAGCTCTCTTTATTTCTTTTGGTAAAAGATTTTGCAAAATTTTTAACTATTGAAACAAATCTTTTCCATCAAGATCGCAAAAAATTACATGCTTTAGAACAATGTCAAGATGATCACAACATACTTTCAAATTAGTATTATCCAATGCGTTTAACTTGTCAGAAGAAAATAGAAATTCAATTTTTTATATGAGAGAATTGAATTGATTGAGCCTTCGTTCAAGTGATCTAATTGCTTGATCTAATATATAAAGGAAATAACTGGTTATGAAATAATCTTCAAGTGATTGTGCGTCCTCTACAGTAATATTTTTATCCAAAATGTTTCTTTTTACGAATTATACTTTTTCCTTTTCCATCACATTAATTATGAAGGAGCTAAAACCATCTGAATCATTTCCATTCCTTTAATAAAAATATCTTCGTATGCTATGTAATTAGGAATAAGAAATACAACAATGTTAAATAAAAATAATCATTTGTCTATTTTTAACTCTTTTTTCATAAACATTGTGCAATTTATCTTAACTTAATAATTAAAATTTTAAATTTTAAAATTAATTAATATTTTAAATATAAAATTATACATATATATATACACACAACTAACTAGATTTTTTTGGTACCCCTACAGTGATGAGACCCTGTACGATCGCTCAACTGACGCACCCTTCGAGTTGCCTCTGTTTTCAAGTAAAAAAAATCCAGAGTGAAAATATCTGAATTGCGTGTGTGTGTGTGTTGCTCTGAAGAATTTATTGGAATGTAGAAGTTGGNGTGTGTGTTGCTCTGAAGAATTTATTGGAATGTAGAAGTTGGCGTCTGCTCGACATTGCTAAGGTGGCCGTTGCCTTTGGAGACTGTTGCATCTATGTAAAAATATGAATTCTTTTCAAATTTTCTAAGTTTTTATTTAATGATTTAATGTTTCTATTTATTTTTATTTGAAAGGTATAAATGCCTTTCAATAATTTCATGTGTAAGCTAGGGAAGCTGTCGTAAAATTTCGTTATTCATTCCGTCGTCTACTCTATATTTTTGTGACTGTCAATAAATATGAATGTTACTTCATGAAATATTCACGTGTCTCGGTTGTACCGCTTCAAAATTGATTGAAGTCTAATTCAAGAAATATTGAAAATAAGTTGAGGATAGAAGTAAAAAAAGCTAAAATAAAAAAAGTTACTTATTTTAAAAGTAATTTTCTATTTTTTATCAAAATAAATAACTTGGTTATTTTTAATTTTAATTAGTAAAAATTAATTACTGAAAACAGCTCGTCAATCTTAAATGCTAATTACTGAATATTAGTAGAATATTAATATTAAAATGCTAAACTAGAATTAGTAGAAAATTTAATTTAATTATTTTAAGCACAAGATATTTTTTTAATCTGACATGTCACGTTCTTATTGGTTTATTCGACCACCCGGAATGTGTTCCACCGTAGTAAAATCTCTTTTTCGGTTTTACCCGTAGATATTAAAATCACCTGCAGCTATTCATCCTACAATTGCACGAATCAGAACTCTTCCTTTACACGACTCATAACGTAATAAAGACAAAAGCGTTTTTTCGTTAAATAGGTGTAACTGTATATTAATCAAACGAGAAACTCAAGCATGTAAACGCGTTATTCATCGACCCACTCCAGCCCTCTCGTCTCGCGTGCGTGCGACAATTTATACACACTGAAGGTGTCTCCGATCTGCGTGTATTAACTGAAGATCAGTTCAGGGAGAGAGAGAGACAAACCATCGTTTTCAAGGTTTTCTCTTCCTTCACACGTTATTACGATTTTGTGGAAGAATCAAGGAAAAGGGTCTTTGATTATGTTAATTAAAGTTTTTCAGTTATGTGGGTTTTGATAATAAATGAATTCAGAGAAATGGGTTCTGGTGTACGAGTCTTTGATTTTGTTATTTGATCCCGACTTGTCCATTGCAGAAATCTTGGAAACTTGACAATTTGCTTCTTTACAGATAAAGATTGATTTTTCCTCTGACTTACAAGAATTATGCTATTGCAAATTTTAATTGATTATACAATCTTGCTGCATATTATTTTTTTGTTTCTTATTATGCAGATTTTTAGTAAATTTTGATAAAAGTTGATTGAATGTGTGATTGAAAAGTTGTGGGTGCCCGTGGGTTTAAAATGACGATACCAAACAGGGGCTATATGAGAATCTGGAAGATTAAAGTTTGATTACATGTTTTTTTCTTTTTCTTTGGTTGAAAGAATTTGATTAGGATTGCGGGTTTACATGCTTACGCGTTGTAATTGGTTATTATATTTTTCCTTTGGAATGTGTGACAGAGTTTCTTTGAAGTGGACCGAAGGGTCAAACATTTGATAATTCTCTACAATGAAGAATCATGAGCGTCTAGCTAACCTTGCCTTAGCAGGTATGACATGACACACACAAGCATGGTATTTATCATGTTGATCTCTCAATTTGATTTAACGACTAAAATCCTCTGTTTTTTGTTAGATTTGTTTTTTTTCCCTTTCTGTATTAAGGGCTATGAGTTTTCGCCTGATAAATAACTCCAATTCACTGTTTCTCCCACCCAGTGCATTTCACTATGATTTAGTTTTATCATTTTACTTGGAGCTTTTTCGTTTGCTTGACGTACTTTTTCATGGCTTCTTCTAAATTGTGCGTGAATGCTACAATGTGTATTTCTCATACTGAAAAATCAGTTCATGAACATTAGATTTTTCACTTAACATATGCTCAAGTTTTTACCATTAGAAGTTAGTGCCTGTTGATATAGAACATAAAACACAATGTACACTCCAATGTTATAATTTTAATGGATATGGCCGTATGCCGTATAGGATCTTTTGTCTGTGTATATTAGCGTGCGTGTGAGCATTCATTTTCAATTTGAAATTTAAATACTTATGTACAACTGGATAAGTGTAAAATACCATTGATGTGGGATATAAGTTATATTTTCTTTATTGTCTACATCTTAGTCATGTGTTGTTTATCATGGTTGCAGGTTTGACCTTAACTCCATTGATTGTGAAGGTAGACCCGAACTTGAATGTTGTTTTGACAGCATGCCTAGCAGTATATGTAGGTTGCTACCGTTCTGTCAAGCCAACTCCACCTACAGTAAGTGGAACATCCCACTGTGTTTCCAGCAGATTCATGTTTATGAATTTATGTTGACCTTTCCTTACATTGCACAATTGAATCTTTCAGGAGACTATGTCCAATGAGCATGCCATGCGGTTCCCCTTGGTTGGGAGTGCAGTACTGTTGTCATTGTTCTTGCTCTTTAAATTTCTGTCAAAAGACTTGGTTAATGCAGTATTAACATGCTACTTTTTCGTACTTGGGATTGTCGCGCTTTCGTAAGTCCATGTTGGCTATTCTATTATGCCAAGTTTTCTTTGAATAACTTTTCATTAGACTATTGAAGAAATAAAATAATTATTAATCCATCTTACTCCTTTTATTACATTTTGTAGGGCAACATTGTTACCCTCAATTAAACGTTTTTTGCCAAAACCTTGGAATGATGATGTCATAACCTGGAAGTTTCCATATTTTCGATGTACGAACTCACTAATTCTATGTATCTGATTCTTTGCAGGATTGAAAGTACGATGATTTTCTTCTTTGATAATTATTGTTATACATGCCTTGACAAGAAATTGTATTGGGCTTATTTGTAATGTTTGCGTTGCTAAAGGATGACATAAAATTGTGTCAAGAAAGGCAATTATAACGTGGAAGCTTCCTTGTAGTTTATATCTTTAACTGCTATAGATTTTAATGTACAAGATGCAATGAATTCTTCTGTTAGTCACAGGTTTTTAGCCCTCTGATCCCCCTCCTCTGGCTTGTGTTCTGGCGTTCATACTTCTGTAATTGGATTCATTTGCTATGTTCTGACATTACCAAGAAAATATGCTGTATGAAGGTTGAAACTTTGATTTTGGTCAAAATGAATACTGATTAAGTTGGACAACTGAGTTTGTACTTGTCGACGAATAATAATGAAGATGCAGTTTGATTTATAAATGCTGCTTGATGACGTCTGTGTTTATTTTATGCATAATTTGTGCATACTTGTTCAGATATTATATGAATTTAAGTATATTTTTGGTGGAATATCTCTCTGATTATACACTTTTGAATGTAAACACGTCATGATGGTTTTGCCAATTCCTAATGAATTAAAGCTACTAACTTTTTATAAATATAATGGTGATTTGGTCACTTTAAATGATATCTGTCAGATAGAAGATTAGATTCTCATTTCTGCTTACTGTTTGATAATTTTGACACATATTGCTTGCAGTATGCAGAATGATATTTTTTTACATGTTTGTTGCACAGCTTTGGAGGTTGAGTTTACGAGATCACAGATTGTTGCAGCGATTCCTGGAACCTTCTTTTGTGCATGGTATGCTTCACAGAAGCATTGGTTGGCTAACAATATTTTGGGCATCGCTTTCTGCATTCAGGTTTGATATCATTACAATTATAACACTTACGTTTGTTCCTCTGGTATGTTTGTCATACAAACACACAAAAGTTTCACCATGTAATGCTCTTAAGGTGTAAATGCTGCTTACAGCTGTATGTGCTGTCTTTAAATCTTATGCGCACCTGTTAAATGTCAAATGCTTGCCTAAAATACGTTAATGAATTTCATACTCAATACAGTAAATTTTGATATTTGCATATACAACTTAGGGTAGGTTTGGCATTGTTTAACTTTTTTGTTTAAGCTGGTCTGTCATACTGTTATCCCACACATTTCATGGGACATGTAACTTACTACCCACTTATGCATGTAAAGTGTGTGCATAATAAGTTAATTATTTTATTTTATTTTCTATGGTTTGGGACAAAGTACTCATTGAATGCTTTTAATGACATGAATTTTTTAATTATTTTTCTATATTGCAGGGAATTGAAATGCTTTCACTCGGCTCATTTAAGACTGGTGCCATCCTCTTGGTAAGAAAGGAATTTTGAGCTAGACACTCACTCAGTAGCACATAGCTCACAATCTTTGGCTTTTTTGGTTTTTCCCTGTATATTTCTTCTTACTATTGTTCTTTTATTTCTATTTTACTTGGGTAGAAATGTTTTTGGCTGATTTCTTTTGGGGGTGATGTGCATGTTGGTTGAGGGAAAGGTGAAAGTGAATACATCAATAGCTTAGCCCCTGTTTGGTTTTGATTATAATCAGATTTTTAGTAGATTTCGATTTTGATAAAAGTTGATGAAATGTGTGGTTGAAAAGTTGATAAAATTTGTGGATCCTATGAAGCGTGTGGTTTAAAATGAGTTTGGGGGATCAAACAGGGGCTTAAAGTTGTTTTGTGGGAAGGAGGAAAGAATAAACCAATGGCCCTTTTGATATTAGTAAGCATAAATGGGTCAGTGCGAATATGTGGATAGATAAGACATGTACCTTTATACTTTTGGATTTTATGTTTCATGCTAGTTCAAGCAACATCTGGTTGTCCTTTATTAAATGCATATCTTTACAAATTGCAGGCTGGGCTTTTCGTATACGACATATTCTGGGTCTTTTTCACTCCAGTAATGGTTAGCGTGGCTAAATCTTTTGATGCTCCGATAAAGGTTAGTACCTCTAGTTGATTAGTACGTCTACATAGCATGGTGTAGATTGAATATATCTTGCTTGATGTATCTAACACCCTTCTATAAAACTATAATTATGCTTCACTTTTTGCAGTTTTTGTTTCCTACATCAGATTCTGCTCGTCCATTTTCAATGCTTGGTCTTGGAGATATAGTGATTCCTGGTACAAACTAAAATTGTGAAACTTAATATTTTGGTTTAGTCAAAACTCTATTTTCCACCTGCTGTGGCTGCATGTCATATGTGTGTGTGGACAATATGAATTTGGGTTGAGATTGTTTTTTATTCTTCTTTTAATGGTTTAAATATAAAGGTGGTCACTAAACGTATAGGAAACTCCATGTCAGTCAAATTGGTAACTGAGTTGAGTCATTTGTCAACTAGGTGCTATGTTTGCTTTTATGTTCGTCAAACTAACAGACACGGAATGTTTCAAATTGTAATAAATGATTAAATTTGGTGAGTCAACTTAATGAAGTTCAATTCTAGTGATCAACTTGGAACAGAATGAAGTTTAGTAACCAACATGAAATTTCTCTAAAGTTTAATGACCAATAATGTCTTTAGTCCTCCTTTTAGTATACAGTATGTATTTTGTCCATCTCTATTTTATACTCGTTGGGTATGGGGTCCATGAATTTTCTTTCCTTTCACATTAGGTTTTCACAGTAGATGCACAATCCTTATGTATGGTCCTGTCCACTTGAATAAAATTTCGAGGTTTACCTGGACTTTTCAGGCATCTTTGTGGCACTGGCACTACGATTCGATGTTTCCAGAGGGAAAGAAAGCCAATACTTCAAGAGTGCTTTTCTAGGATACACAGTTGGTTTGGTGCTCACAATCGTTGTCATGAACTGGTTTCAAGCTGCACAGGTGAGTATCTAGAATATCTTTCAATTTTATTTTATTTTCATAAAAGATTAAATTGAATAAATTATCTCCGTAAGTTATCTTTATATCTCCAGTATTTTAATTTTCTCATAACATATGCTCTGTCTTTTTTCCAGCCTGCACTATTGTACATTGTACCAGCTGTCATTGGATTTTTGGCTGTGCATTGCATATGTAACGGTGAAATCAAACCTGTAAGTCTTCCATTTGAATTGCAAGCATATTAATTTTTAGTTTAACTAATTTTCTTATTTGTTTATCTTCAAAAGGAGTTCATTATGAAATACTATTGTTTATTTTTTAACAAGTGAGAAAATCATGGCAAAATGAAAACTACCCCTTACTAGCCTAAGAATCAAGTGCAGCCTGGTTGTCCTGTGGTTGTCACATAACTGGTGAAATATCATTTGCGCTGTTCAAAATATCTATTCCAGTATTTGAAAATGACCCTAAGCTGGAATAGACATTGCGAGCTGTATATATCTCCAGTCATACTAATCCTCTACAAACTTCTATTGATTCCATATTTAAACATGCAATATTTCTTTACTTTAGATGAAACCCATCATCCATGGTCAATTTCCTTACACTGGTGCCCCTGCCTGCCAACCTCTTCATACTGAATTACACTATTTCATTTAGACACCAAATCCTACCATAGACATTTTATGACTTTCCTTTCAAACTTGCTGCGGTGATATTGGGCTGGAGCTTGTTTTCAACTGAATAATATAATTCTTCCCCAGAAAAGTGAAAACAAGGATCTGTATTTGTTGTATATATTGGTGCATACAAAAAGCTGATCTTTTATGGGTAGCTTTGCAGATGTATAACCTGTTGGTTGATTTATTACTGAGCAATTTGTTGTTCTATGCAGTTGTTGGAGTTTGATGAGTCTAAACCTCCCAGCTCCGAAGAAGCTGATGCTTTAAAATCGAGCAAAAAGGAAGAGTGAGATGGACGCCTTGGACAAGAACTCCAAGGATTCATGAACACCAGTACCACCTTATGAACAAGCAGATTGTTGTACAAGAATTTTTGACTTGGCATTAATATCAGTAGCTCCTTACAAGCAATTTTAAGATTTTTTAATGCTCATCCATTCAGATATATGCTTCAATTCTGCTTGCTTTGCCTGTGGGTATTCATTAGGCTTGATCACAAACTAGCTTAATGTTGCACCTTATTTCTAGTTTTATGGGAACTTGGATTGTTCTGTCTAGGGTGAATATAATGAGCTAAATTGTGTTGCATGCTTTAATTTTGCAGAATATTTTGGTCCCGTTTGGTGGTGCTTTTTAAAAGTCAAACATGCTCATACGACAAACTATTTTGAACTATGTTAGGGTAATTTTTGGAGTGCGCTTTGTCACACTAGAAGGTTTTTAGAGGAAGCTGACTTAGGATAGTTTTCTCAAAAAGCTCTACGAGAAATAGAAACAATAGCCCTGCTTAAGTGGCCCCCTGCACGATAAAAGAGTTGGCTTTGACAAGGTAGAGCATGTTTTTAGGACAGCATAATTAACAAAATTTTGGATTATTTTTTTTCGTGGTTCCCTACTATTCTATTCAACTCAAGATGAGTGCATCTTTCCCAATAGACAGTAACAGGATATAACATTTTCCCATGCAAGCATTTCAAACAAAACCAACTTTTTCTTTACATCAGTGAAATTCTAAAAAGACATGAAATCAAGTATAAGTAACTTTGTATGGACAAGAACATAACCAAATGGATTTTCTTGGTAATTACAGTTCCTGCAAGAACTTGCTAATCTTACGACGTGATAAAATGTTGAACTGTACAAACTTCCAGTATGACGTTCAAATGCTAAACTGCAGGGTTTTCTCCTAACGACTAACCATTTGAACTCGTTTCTGCACTTTCAACATCTTCGCTAACACTAGATGGCTTCTTCACAGCAGACCTAAAACATACAACTCTGTGTTCAGTGAAAGCCAAAAAATATAGCAATAGTAGCTATTGGTGCACATTAGCTCACATCCAAAGAATGGTTATTATCATTCTAGAATGCAAATGGTATATTTGAGAACTTAGAAAAATCACTGTTGTAAATGAAAATCTCTTTCTCAAACTATGTGCCAAGAGCCAGTCTGACGATGTGCTATAGAGAGGATTATTAGAGAAGCTCCAAATCGGAACATGATTAAAGCTCATGATCACCATATTATGCAATAATATCTCACAGAAATCCTCACAAAAACATGTACAGCCAGCAGCTAGATTTAGGATAATGTATCAGTTAAACCTCATAACATGATGTGCCCATGGTTGGTTATCTAGCACTGATGATCCCTTCACATGTAGCTGTACAAATTCACCCTTCACTCTTTTTGCAGCCTAAGTGTAAAGAAAAATATAGAGAATAAAAAAAAAAATACAGCATTATAGCAAAATGTTAGAAGTAGAGTATTGGTGTGAGCACAAACTTACTCTTATTTCATTCTTCAGGGACATCTTTGCTCGAACTGGCTCACAATTGTCATTCACTACCCTCGTTTCTCCAAAATCCATGCCACTCTACACATCGTTGTCAAGCACAAAAAATATCAGCACCAAAGTAAAAACTCACAACTGATTACAGGAATATGCAAGTGAAAAGTAGACCTTAATTATTCGCCGAGAAAGCTCTTTCTCCCTAATATAGTGATATTCTTTGCCTTTTATTGTCAAATTTGAAGAGTCGTGCTCAATGTAATCATGTTGGCCAGATACAGAATCCTCATGTAGCTTCCTTTGGCGGTCGTCCCTGCTCTTGAAACCTGGTCTATCTCTTGCAAAACCCTCAGAAAAGCCCTCGGGACAATAATCACTGTGATCGGACAAATTTGGCTTCTGACCAAATTTTTGCTGCAAGTTATTCCCGGGAATATCAGACCAATGCTGCATTTTGAAACTGGTTCGATCCACATCAGAGTAACGAGAGACTGTGTTGGAACTGTATTCATATCCCTGTTAGGGCATTAGAACAAAATGAGATACAATTAACTAGAAGTGAAAATGAAATAAACTATCCATGTTTATGCATTATAAGGACAAAGGGAGGCTTGGTAGCTATTGCACAAGCCATACTACAGCTCGTCAGCTGTAATATTAGATTGATGGCTAGCCTAAGGACTTCCAGAAAGAAACAAATGTTCATGTCTCTCTAATGGCATGTTTGGTAAGGAGAATTAGATACTATTGGACAATTTTAAGAAAGAAAAAGAAAATAAACACTTGTTTACTGTTACTGGCTACCACGATCAGATATTTAGCCTCTGTTTGATTTCCATTATTCAAAAACTCATTTTCAACCGCACATTCTCATCATAAAATATTTTGCAAGTAAACCCTAAACTTTATCTTACTTTTTAACCACACATTTTTCAAAAATTCACTATTACGAAACTCATTTTCAACATATAATGGGGCTCAAACATAGGCTTTACCAAGCATGCACTTAGTACACTCAGGTAAATGAACGTGAATTTGGCAGTCTTGTTAAGTTATTTGAAACTTTAATACCGTTAATCTGAAATGAACAAGATTGACCTCTATCATCAGGGAAGGTATGGTCGAAATTTGCAGTGACATACAACCACAGAAATATACGATGAGCTCAATAATAATAAAGAAAAGAACCAACCAGCTGTTCGCCATAGCATGTTGAGAAAGCAATATTTCCATGTCGTCCATAATAATCAGATCAAAAATCCCACAAGGGAAAAAAAATCAGATTAGTCCCCTGACATTGTTATCTCAACTGTAATTGCACTGCCACTGTTGCCTCACAATGTAACTAATTCATCCAGGCAGAAAGCAGGAAGCCTAGAAAGTTCTAGAGCCAACGAAAAAGGTATAGTGATTCAACAAAACTTCTAGAGCCTTGAGAGCGGGAAGTCCAGAAACTTCTAGTGTCTTAATAACTCAATGCAAGACCGGAATAGTGATGCAAGATACTCGAGGCTAAACAGAGAACCAATGCATTTAGAGATGACAAAGACTAAGTGCACATGTGAAGCTCATTAGCAATCAATTAACTGTACACCACTCCATTTGAAATTCTTAAGTAATTTCAAAGACACACTAGTAAACATTCCTAAACAAAAATACAGTATTAGATATTTCAACAGTTGAGATGATAAAATAAGTAACATTTTCCAAATGAGCAAAAGAAAATGAAAAGGTCCATGAAATCCATTCACCTTGCCAAAATTAGGATGCCTCTGGATTTTTGAATCATCAGGCGATGCTTGCAGAACAGGTTCTCCATCACAGTAAGGTTCTGACAAGTATTTCACATTAAAAAAAGAGAGTCAGAAAACCCCGATGAATGAGATCAAAGTAGATCAGATTCGCATTTGGACCTCACATCTGTAAAGGGAAAAAGGAAAATCCCAGGCCAGAATATACTGGCATGGACAAGATATACAAATCCGACCAAAAGGGAAATATGAAACAGTTAGGAGTTCACTATATACAGACATGGCGTGCTTACTGTTTTAAGGATCAATAGTCTGTAATCTATTTGGGGATTTAGCAAACAACTACTGCACTTATGATTTACATCAATCAGGGAATAATGGTTGTTACACCACAGCCGACATGGCCATCGAACATGGAAGAACTGCACCCACTGACCTGACTTGCCGAGACAAGACCTCACAAATTTTATAAAAAGACCAAGTCAAAGCCCTGCAAAGTTCAATCTCAATATATTAAAAACGGATAATAAGGTAGCCAGAAAGTTCATATCCCTCGGAGATTAGCGATAAGTTGTTTTAGTACTAGAAGGCCCTAACTCATGCTATGGAAGGTCAGGCACGAGAGACTGAGGCTTGTGCCAATTAGAGACTTAAGATACAAAAGCTTGGATCAGCTATATAGAGGAGCCACATAACATCAAGGCTCAAGCTCGACGAGGACCATCGCAATGCAAAAACTCTCTGCTTTACACTCTCAACAGGATATGATCTAATCTAAAGTCCAGGAATGCGACTGAAGCATCGGCCAGTTCAAGCCATTGCTTGGTTCATCAGCAAATTCAGGAGATATGAGAACCTACCCCTCAGAGGGTCCAACTCATTCCCATCTATAAAATCTCCCAATCATTCGCTCGATCTAGTTCCACTACATTGGAAAGTTTTATCAGTTGAAGAAACTTTAAGTGCAGCTCCACTTCAACCCCCCCCCCCCTCCTCCCCCCA
>CAIGRT010069932.1:0-14505 GCA_903798405.1 Fraxinus platypoda | reverse complement strand
TTTTTTTTTTTTCTTTCAGCTTAGCATTGTAATATTTACGGAGTTTATTGATCAAAATTAGAGTATTTGCATTTTAACTCATGTTTGTCTTGATTTTTCCAAAAGTAAGGGTATTTGTGTAACCACCCAGGAAAATTAGGCTCACTATACTAAAAAAAAATTTAAAATTTGATTAATACTATTAAAAATAATTAAAACAATTAATATCGTATTGATTACATTTAAAACTTAATAACCCAAAAAAAAAAATCCAAATCAAAAAAGGGGAAACCCCTGAACCAGAAGAGCATCGAGAAATGCAATAGAGAGTTACTTCTGCAATTTCACAGATAACAGGTTTTCATAACAATGGGTTTGATTTTCCAGCAACTAACCACCGCTCTTCTTATTTGAATTCGGCAATCTCAATTTTTGGAATTGAAGTTGCCCTTCCATCATTAATGCTCCGCCGTTTCTCATTCGAATTCGGCAATCTCAATAAACCGATGGTTACATGTATGTGTTGAATCATTTGTTTGAAGAAGAGTCCAGGATTCTATTTTGCTAGAAGACATTCATGGGGAACCTGTGCCCTACGCAGTTGATTGAAATTTGCAAGAGCATCTTGAAAAGATGTAGAGGATTGTTGCTTGCCATTGATGCTATTAGTGGAGTGCTGTCTACAAAAAGGAGATTAACGTTGAAGAATGGAAGGTGCTCAATGGCACCCTTGGTCATGAAACAAGTTTTTCATACGTAGTGACCAATTTAGAGAAAAACTTTGCCATTAATTCAAGGTCACCGTTGCCATTCCTATCCTTGTCTATCAACCTCTATTGAGTTGCAGAATATAATAGGTTTAATGCTGGAGAGTTAAATGTAAATATTTATTACTCGTTTCGCAAGGCACTTTGTATGGTACTTGATGATGTTAAAGATAGAAAATAAATTACAATCTTGTCTACTAATATCATCAGCATATAATTGGTAAACGTAAATTTATCACATTTTTAATATTGCCAGCATATAGCTCTCTAACAATTCACCTTTTCGATTTACCCAAATGTAAATTTTTCACCCTTTTTTTTTGTCACTTTTGCCTACAGGGTTGGCCTTGGTCGAGCTGGAGTGGTGATAGAGGAGTGGTTGAATTTGCATAAATTGATATATTTTAAGATTTTGATTGATGTTTTGTTAATTTTTTGATGTTTTATCATTTTTTAAAATTTATATCACTTTTCTGAGTTCTTGTCACTTTTTTGAAATTTTTGTCATTGTTTGAGTGATAAACATCATTTTTTAATAAAAAAGTGACACTTAACTTTATACAGTATTTTTTACTTTAAAAAAACTTTTTATATGATTAATGATTTGGCTAAGTTGGTAGATGATGATGGTGGTGAATTGACTTAAAGATGTTTGTCGTTTTGATTGGTATTCATCGGTAAATTGACTTAAAGATGTTTAGAAGTGAACAGAGAAATATGAGGGACGGTGGTTGTCACTTTTTTTAAAAAAAATTCTATCGCTTTATTGAATCGATTTGAATATTTTAATTGGTGTTTTAACAACATGTGACACAATGTCACTTTTTTAACGAAACATGACACAATGTCATTGGTTGGACACTCAGTGTATTATTGGGCAATCACCCAATTGAATGTTTGAAGGCGGTCATTTTTTTAGTGCTTCACTTTTTTTTTGAATTTCTCACTTTTTTGAATTTGTTACTTTTTAAAAATTTCTGTCACTATTTTGAATTTTTATCACTTTTTTTTAGTGTTTGTCACTTTTTTCTATCACTTTCTTGAAATTCCTATCACTTTTTTGAGTGACGACACTTTTTAATAAAAGTGACATTGTATGTCATTTTTTTTAAAGGAAGTAACACTTAATTTTAAAAAGTGATATTGTGTTACTTTTTTTTTAATGAAAGAGTGGCATTGACAATTAATTTTATACAATATTTTTTACTTCTAAAATACTTTTCATATGATTTTTCAAAAGACTCCAAATTTTAAGCGTATTTTTGTAAGTTGTACTTCTTTTTTCTATTTATCAATTGACTGTAGTCTAGGCCCAATCCACTTAAAAAGGCTTTACTACTGTATAGGGAAAATTACACTCAGCATTTCCATGTTTTCGGATATCTCAGATACTTTAAGGGTCTGTTTGATTGCTCTTTCTTTTCCATGGAAGATGAAAATTAAAATTCATTTCCACCTTTTTGCATGTGTGATTGACTAAATTTTCCATGAAATTGGTTTTTCACATTTTCTTGGTTTTTGAGGAAAAGCTTTTCCCATGGGTTTGGTGGGAAAAACTTTTCTAGACAACTTTTTTTTAAATTATATCTCCAATTGTACTAAATCCTATCTATTTAATAGATAATTTTCATGAAAAACAAAGCCAAACGAACATCAAAAATCTAAAATTTCAATATTTTTCAAGTGAAAAATTATACTAATCAAACACAATTAATTGACAATTCCCAATAAAACAAGTTCAAGGCAATTCAATTCCCTGAAATTCATTTTCTTTCCACCCAAATTTCATTTTTGCAATCAAACGGACCCTCAATTGAATTTGATTATAAAACTCCGGCAATTTTTTCTCAAAAGGAAAACACTGGCCTCTACTCGCGCAGCCGTCGAACAGGAATGCAACGGGGCTGGGGCGGTCATTACTATCCCTACCCCGTTGGGAATTTTTGACTGGCCGGAGGAGACGAGGATTTAAAAGTCCTCATTTACGTCTGTGTTTAATTAATTAATCATTTTCTAAATATAATTTAAATTTAAAGATATATAAATAAATAAAATATAATTAAATTAAAAAATATGGGATGGGTTCGAGGAATTCGGGCGAGAATATGTTCCCTGTCCCCATCACATTTACTATTTGAGTCGGGGCAATGCAAGGCAAAGACAGAGTATTTTGCTATCCCTACCATCAACCACTGCCACACCACCACCACCACGAATCTATTTTTATTTTTTGATGTTTTCTCTCTCTAGATATAGTGTTTTTCTAGTGCTAAAAAAATAAAATTTTGACATTGGGTTAACAGGAGAGGCAGATGACGATAGTGTTGGCCGAGATTTCACATCTGAGTGGTTGTTACAGCCAAGTTGCCGAGGCCGTAGTGCTTCCCCGAAGACAAAGTGAACTTCTTGGTTGTTTACAAGTTCCTTCTCGAAGTGCAACAAGCTAATTTTGTTAGGCATAAATGCTTAGTTGTTAGCTATACAAGCTGGAGGTGGTTAATTGTTAGCATAATGCTTTAGTAGGAATGAAAGAACTCGATTGCTAAATGGAGGAGTCCACTTTTTCGACATATAGACCGTCAAGGTTTATGGAATTGGACTTAAAAAAGTCACTCAGGCGCGTTGAACATGTCATTTAAGGGAGGGGGTTCCTCCAAGGAGACGATTGGGAAGAGGGCATAAAGGTCTTTATAACACAATCACTAAGATTCTCAACATAGTATGTTTCTAGTTACAGATAAGTGTGGCAAGTAACACACGTAAAAATGCTCAATTGCATTGGGAAGCAAATATCAGAAATTTTCTAAGTAGATGATTAGGCATGGTATTGTTCATGGTTTTAGCCTTTTAGGTCCACTTTCTTGATATGATAAATAAGTGTAAGCCTACAGGCTTCGATGACAAAGTTTGCAAGTGCTGAACTGGTTTCTACCTATTCTAGTTTAGGAGTTTGTCTGTGAAATAAGCCATGCTTATCAACTCATTATGTACTAAGCCTTTTCATTTTGCACAAATACATTTACATTTTTTTCTTTTTTTTTGTGAAAGCCAATGTATTTTCTTCATCGTTGGTTGTCTTGATATGTTATGCAGTGTTTGTTACTTGTGTCACAACAGCATGAGTATTGAAATTATATTCGTAGCAAAATAGGTTGCACGCATAGGCACTTACTCTTGCTGCATTATACAATTTATAATTTACAAATTTTACAAAAAAAAAAAAAATAATAATAAAATAAAATAAAATTTAGGCTTTATTGGGTGTTGGCTTGTTGGATCTTCAATTAATAGTTACAAATGCATTCTAAGTTAACGTTTGCTGTTGTACTTCTATGGTTTTTCATTTTATATTATTTGTACACTATAGATGAATATCGAGATAGCTGAGGATGCAAAAAACTCCGAATATGAGATTAGAAGTATGATCTCATTTTACTAAGATACAAGAGGGAAAAGGCAACATGTAATTACCGTGGGAAGTCTTGTGATTCCAATGAGATGTAAACTTCTGATTTGTGAAAACGCTTCAAAAATTGTTAAGCATACAAGAGCACCAAAATAGATGAAAGACGAAAGGTACTAACCAAACAATTAAATGACAATGATGATGGTGAATGTGGTATTTCCAATATTGCTGCAATGGTGTCCAACAAAGAAGCAAGTAGGCGGTCAATGGTGAAAATAATTATTGTGGATGAATTGCTATTTAGCTTTGTTGATGATGCCGGGTTTAGAAAATTGATGGGATATGCTTACCCTAAGTTTGATATTCAATCTATATATAGTTTGTAGTGAGGATAAAGAATTGTTAAAAGGTAAACTTATTTCTAATAAGCTAAGGGTGTGCCTTACCACATCCACATCATGCTGGACATCAATACAAAATAGTTTTGGGATATTATTTCCTTTTGATGGGATTATATGTTTAATTAAAAATTGTTATATGGGCTATTTAATTACGTAGGGCCAATTAAAGTGATCTAGTTATTGAACTCTAGAAGCATCCATTGGATATGGGCTTTTGCAGTTACCCATTACTAGACTAATTAGGGTTAATGGGATTCTAATTAAAACCTAGTATTTTTAAAGAGCATAATCTATTATTTGGAGAGTATCAATAAATTTAGAGAGTTAAAATTTTGAAATATTTCAACAAGCTCTTTAAAATTTTGAAGTGCTCCAACAAGCTCTTTATATTTAACACTTAATTTTACTACTCCCCAAAAATATTTATTATTATTTTTTATCTTTTATTTTAACTAGATTTTCTTTTGATCATTTTATTGCTTTCCTACATTTAAAATTGAAACACTTTGAATGCATTTAATTATATTACTATTTCAACTAGTAAAAAACAAGCATTTGAGAAATTTTGTGAGAAATTTGAGGTGACGAATACAAAAACATTTGTTAGCGACGTAGGACATAGATGAAATTATACTTATTTATTATTAAAATAATGCGAAGGTTTTGAACATTTAATAACCGATTTTTATAACAATATTTTATAATAATAGACATATTAGAAACAATGATGAAACTATTTTGCATGAAAACGATTGGATTTTAGCTTTTAAAATTAAAAAAAAAAATTGACAAGTTTTTATGACTCTACAAATATTTTATCTGGAGTTTATTATCCCACTAGTTGCATGGTACTTGGACGTCTTTATATAATTACAAGGGCTTTTCATAAATACAAAAATGACCCCAATTTTAGTTCAATTATATATTCCATGGAATTAAAGTTTAGAAAATATTGGAAAGACTTGCCTATATTATTTCCTTTAGTATGTATTATGGACCCTCGATACAATTTATCAGGTATTAAATATATAATTGATTAGATTTCAAGAGCTTTAACTTTTAATACACCTGTCACTTATAGAAATTTAGAACAAATTTTATGTGAAATGTATGAATTATATGCAGAACGAATGAATGTAGATATTAGTTGAGTACCCTCTGCACCTACTCCTACCACCGATATTGAAGAAGATGATGCTGAAATATTAACTTTATTTGAAGGCATTAACACATATAGATATGATTCAAATGCAATAAGTTCATCTAGTAGTAATTTTTCTACCTCATGTAATCAAACATCGGATACAAGTCCAAATGTGTGTCCAAGTGCATTGCCTACTAAATTAATTGATTACTTTAATCATAATATGCCTAATAACAAAACAATTAAAAAAAGTTCAGAATAAGTAATTGAATTCTGGTGAAAGTACGAACGACGATGGCAAATGGTTTCTGCGATTGCAAAAGACTGACTACCACCTCAGGTTAGCACTGTAGCTTCGGAGTCTACTTTTAGTGTAGGTAAGAGGGTTTTGTTCGAGATCAGGAGCCGACTCAAAGAAAATATTTTGGAAGTATTAATGTGCGTGAAGGATGGGAAATGTGCTCATTTTCGACTATAAGATAAATATGCTGAAATTGCATGTCGTCAGGTAAGTGATATTTAATTTAATCATATTAATCAAAATTTGTTATTTTAAATACTGTTTTTAATCTTTTAAAAAAATTATACACGAAACAAGTTGTTCGTGTACAATTTTTAACTCCGCCTACTCAAAATTTAAGTAGTCGGTCCCAAACTCGGATGAAGGAGAGTTCAATTTTAAAAAAACAATAAGCTTGGGAGCCGAACCTCGGCTCGGCTCACGAGCCACGAGCTCGCCCATTTAGTAATGCTCGGCTCTTTACTAACGAGCTTGTGCTAATTAGGGCCGATTGCCACCTCTATGGTGATCTATGAATAAGTGTCTGTCATTACCTGATTGTGGACATATGTTCTGTTCACGAGTGATATTTTATCATTCTATTTATTATTGCTCAAGAATGCTAATAGTCAAGTGATGGATTTATTATGTATTTTGTGACTAAATAAAAACATGTAAATCTGTAAATAAACGTTAAGTGATAAATGCTTTATTTATGTAATTAATGTTTGTTAGTCACCAAAGTGGCTAAACATTATAGTTTGATATTTATAAATGTAGATGACATTAAAATTATTGGTGTCAAGAGTATATTAACGTTTTATAGATTATAAAATTATTATGGATCGTCCAAAGGTTGATAAATTAATTTTATTAATCTTGAATATGATCGTATTTAATTGATATACTTAGTTAGATGTGTTCTGTATATCCAAAGATAGTAGACATGTTTGATTAGAGTATATTTAATTACCAATTAAGTGGAACAAATTAGTATCGCTATGTTTATTATGATAGTATAATGTAGTATGACCCAAAGGAGAACTATGGTATACGTTTAATGTTATATTATCTGAATCTAAACTTAAGTATTTAAGTCAAAACTCAAAGCATTAATGTGAGAGCATTTTATATTTTGCAGTATCTGTTCCCGTTTCTCTACATTTGCATGTTTCATCTGTACTACTACTAAACTTAAGTATTTAAGTCAAAACTCAGAGCAGTAATGTTAAAGCATTTTATATATTTGTTGAAGTATAGTTTCTAGTTTCTCTGCATTCACATGCTTTATCTGTACCATTCTTCAATGAGCTCAATTTCTGTGACTGGTGTGAACAAGTCCAGTTCAACTTAGATGTTTTGGACTTAGACACGTCACTTCAAGTTGAGAAATTTGCTAATCCCTTTGATGAGAGCAGTGCCGATGAATGATCTTTCCATAAGGATTGGGAAAGATCAAACATATTAAGGCTAATGTTTATGCAAATGACCTTAGCAAAGAATATCAAGTCCACTATCCCTAAATCTGAGATTGCTAAAAAATATATGAAGTTTGTGAAAGAACGTTCCCAAACAGGTGACAAGACACTTGCTGGCAAACTGATAGGTACCTTAACCAACATGAAATTTGATGGTTCTCATACCATGCATGAGCATGTTACTAAAATGAGTAATATTACAGCAAGACTTAAGACTCTTGGGATGACAATGGATGAGAACTTCCTGGTACAGTTTTATCACTAACTCCTTGCCTCCTGAGTATGGTCCATTTCACATGAACTATAATACTGTAAAGTACAAATTGAATGTGAATGAATTGCACAATATGGTCATGTAAGAGGAGACAAAGCTTAAGATCAAGGAACTCATTCAGTTCATCTCGTAAGTCTTCAAAGAGTTGGAAAAAAAAATAAGAAAAGGTCTGGAAATGACATTAAGTAAGGATCACTAAAGATAAATGAGCCTTCTACCCAAATCCACATAAAGAACACAAAAATGATACGTGCCATTTCTATCGCAAACTTGAGCACAATAGAAACGACTGCCTGAAACGTAAGGCATGATTCGAAAGTAAATGTAATATTATTTCTTATCTATGTTTCGAATCTAATTTGGGAGAAGTTCTTTATAATATTTGATGGATTGATTTTGGATGTATCACTCATGTTATTAATACGATGCAGAGATTCCTTTCAATTCAGACCATAAATCTAAGTGAAAAGTCTGTCCTCATGAACAATTGAGTCAAAGCTCCAGTTGAAGCCATTGGAATGTATTGTTTGATTTTAGATATTGGACATCATTTGATTTATTTTAGACTCTATGTATTTTCTATTTCTCGCAATTTAGTTTCCTTATCGAAACATGATTCCGCTGGATATTTCTGTGATTGTGAAAATGGATGTTTAAGTTTGTTTAAACAAAATCATCCTTTCAGTTTCGCTATTCTTTGTGATGACTTATATAAATTAAAGCTCGATAACCTCTTTGTCGAGACTCTTTACACCTTGCATAATAATGTTGATACTAAACGTGGTTTATTGATTGATGATCTACTAACTTATGGTATAAACGTTTGGGCCACATATCCAAAGGAAGGATAATTATTAAAGATTGAAATCCTTCCTGACTTGGATTTTTTTGGATTTTAGTGATCTTGAAACCTGTGTGGATTGTATTAAAGGTAAACAAATAAAGCACACAAAGAAAGGAGCCTCAAGAAGCACATAGTTTCTTGAGATAATATACATTGATATATGTGGGCATTTTGATGCTCTATAATTTGGTGGAGAAAAGTATTTTATCATCTTTATTGATGACTTTTCACGTTATAGTTATGTTTATCTATTGCATGACATATGTTCTAAATACACTATGTCAGACACACCACGACAAAAATGGTGTAGCTCTTAAAGGTGTAATCGTACTCTAATAGAAATGGTTAAGTGCATGTTAAGCATTTTTTCTTAACCCATTTCTTTTGTGGGTGTATGCATTAAAAACTGCTATGTATTTGTAAAATAGGATTCCTAATAAGACAGTTCCAAAGACCATTTTTTGAACTGTAGAGGGGGAAGAAAACCTAGTTTAAGGCACCTGTATGTTTAGGGTTGCTCGATAGGAGCAAGAATTTATAATTTACATGAAAAGAAACTGGACTAAAAAACAATTAGTGGATTTTTCATTAGTTATCCAGAAAAATCGAAGGGGTATGGATTTTATTGTTCTAACCGTAGCACTAGAATTGTTGAACATGAAAATGCTAGGTTCATTGAAAATGGCGAAGTTAGTGAGAGTTTAGAACAACAAAATGTGGAAATACAAGAAGTTAGAGCTCAAATTTCTCTACCCTCAACTTCTTCTAATGTTATTGTTTCTCAAACTATTGAATGGCATGACAATTTGTTAGAACAACAAATAAATAATCAAATACTTTACAATAAAGTTGTTACTAATGAACCTGCACTAAATGAACCACAAGAAATGCCATTAAGAAAGGTCACAAAGACAACGTAGACCTGCTATTTTTGATTATTATGTGGTTTAATTGCAAGGGTCTGAATTTGATTTGGGAATTGTTGATGACGATCCAGCTTCGTTTTCATAGGCTATTGATAGTGCTAATTTTGATAAATGGTTAGATGGTATGAAAGATGAGGTGAAATCTATGGAGCACAACGAAATCTGGGATTTCGTTGAATTACTTGAATTGTGTAAAAGAGTTAGGTAAATGTGACTTTAAGACCAAACACGACTCTAATGGTAATATTGAATGATATATAGTGACATTTGTTGCCAAATGTTTTACTTAAAAAGACGGCATTAATTATAAGGAGACCTTTTCACCAGTCTCCAAAAGAGACTCCTCATAATTATAATGGTTTTAGTAGCTTATTATGACTTATAACTACATCAAATGGATGTGAAAACCATCTTTCTAAAAGAAAATTTAGATGAAAAAGTTTATATGGATCGGCCTGATGGTTTTTCAATTGAAGTAAATGAACACATGTTGTGTAAGTTAAAGAAATCAATGTAAGGACTTAAACAAGCTTCCCGTCAATGGTATCTTAAGTTCAATGATACCATTACTTCCTTTGGATTTAAGAAAAACATTACTGGTTGATGTATATATCCAAAGGTCAGTGGGAGCAAATTTATATTTTTGACTCTGTATGTTATATAGGAGTAAGTTTATATTCTTGATTCTGTATGTTGAAGACATCTTGCTAGCTACTAATGATCTTAGTTTATTATACAAGACTAAGAAATTTCTCTCTAAAAACTTTGAAATGAAAAATATGGGAGATGCAATTTATGTGATTGGAATTGAAATATTCTGAGGTAGGTCACAAGGATTGTTATCTCAGAAAGCATATATCAATAAAGTTTTGGAGAGATTTACTTGAAAAATTTTTCAACGAGCATCGTTCCATTTCAGAAAGGAAACAAATTTAGTCTTATGCAATTCCTAAGAACGATTAAAACACAAACAGATGATAGTTATTCCTTATACAACTCTTGTGAGGAGTTTAATGTATGCTCAAACTTGCACTAGGCCATACATCAGTTTTGTTGTTAGAATGCTGGGTAGATATCAAATTAACCTAGAACTTGATCATTGGAAAGTTGCAAAGAAAGTATTGAGATACTTGCAAGGAACAAAAGACCACATGCTCAAGTATAGGAGACCTGATAGCTTGGAGGTCATTAGGTATTCAAATTCAGACTTTATTTGATGTGTGGATACTAGAAAGTCCACATTGGGCTACTTGTTCCTCTTGGCTGGAGGGGATATATCATGGAAAAGTGTGAAGCAATCAGTTATTGTTGCATCCAATATGGAAGCCGAGTTTGTGGCATGCTTTGAGGCCACAGTTCAAGGAAATTGGTTTTGGAACTTTATTTTCAGGGCTTGAAATTGTCAATAATATTGTCAAGCCGCTGAAACTTTATTGTGACAATTCTGCAGTCAAAGAACTATAAGTACTCTAAAGGTGTTAAACACACGAAATTGAAGTACTTTGCAATTAAAAGAAGTTCAAAAATAAAAAGTGTCAATCAAACATATTAGCATCAATCTTATGATTGCAGATCCACTAACAAAAGGATTGCTCCTAAATACATTTAATGAACATGTCGAAAGAATGAGAATTATTGGAAATGATCATTGACATTATGAAATTTATGTATTTGACACTTTGAGCTCGTTTATATATTATTTTTGACAAAAATATTATTCATGTTATAATAGTTGGTATATGTACATGAATAGATTATATAAATGCTGACATGGATGATCTTTTCGAAGACATTATTGGAATGCAATTATCGAATTTCTTATTACATATCATGTTAAGTAATGACTAATATCGTAGTACATGAAAGGAATTTTGTCGAAATGATGGTGTAAAATCGCCGTGACTCTTATTAGTCTTTATTTAAGGATGATATATTAAGTGACCAATGTATGAGAGATTTTAGCTTATGATATGTGCATTATGTTTTAGACCATATAACGAAGCAATATTATAAGAACAAAGTGGAAGAATGTAGACTAATTAATGTGGCCCACGTAATATTATTAACGAATTAATTAAAGTGGTTTATATGCTAAAATCTAATTGGCCCATTGAGAAGTGGCAGTTTCATAACTGCACACTTTGATGGAAAGTGTGTAGTTTTTTAAGGTCCATAAGAAATTGCCTCACTCTGCCTCTAAAAGTTAATGGAACCCATCAAATACATACGTTCAATTACAGAGAGGTAACGGAAGAGAACCGTTTCTTGGTTTTACTAGTGTATCTTTTGCAGATTTAAATCTTTCAATTAATGTTATGGATCAATGTATGTTTCTTGATCAATTAAATTTATATGTGAAAATCATGAATTCTAAAGGTCTTGGTATTACGGTTTAATTGCTTACAAAGGAACCTTATAGGTTATGGTCCCCAAGGCTAATCATTCACGATTGTACATCTTCTCATTTTTCGTATGTGAGAGAAAACTGATTGAGTATCGTGATTAGTTTGTGGAAAACCTCAAACCCCATTGATTCATCATCATGGATTCAGGTATGTTTTCTCTTCTATTGAATACTTGATAATTTGACATGAGATCTTTTGGCATGTATGATAGATTGAATTTAGAGTTTTATCAATCTATTTGAAAATAAAGATCCAACAAATATTAATTGCATGGTCATCACAACCCATTTTATTGATAAAAATGTTGGTTGCATAAGATGATATTGAATTTTTCTCTCTACATTTGGTGTTTCTCCATTATTAAGAAAAAACCAGATTTTGTCGTTGGTTTAATCTTGGAGAAAGGTGACAATGGTGTTGGTCGAGATTTCAGATTTGAGTGCCTATTTTAGTCAAGTTGCCAAGGCCAAAGTGCTTCTTCAAAGACAAAGTAAACTTCTCAATGGTTTACAAGTTGCTTCCTGACATGCGAAAAGCAAATTTTCTATGGCAATCAAGTCAGCTAATGAAAGCCACACTGATGCATCCTAAGAGCACGGCAATGCTCCTTAGCCTTTTGGTACATACATTAATACTAATAATTTTCCTAACTTATTTTGCTTCATCTTCTCTCGTGTATGTAGGAAGATGTTACCTTGCATTTTAGGTTGGCAAGCAAAGTAGGTTCGAGGCAAGGATAAGGTGGTTGAATGGGAATTGTCGTGCCAGAGCCGTCCCAAGCCATTGAGGCTTCGAGGACAAAGACCTTGAGGTCGGCTCCTCATTTGGGGCCGTGGTCGGGGAGAAGAGGCCCACTTGGTGGACATTGTCCCGTTAGGTTTGATGACCTAGCTGATTTATGATTGTTCGCTCACCCCGAGGCTTGGTAAAAGTACCACCATCCTCCACTAGACTGAGACAAGTAGGGATGTAAAAAAGTAGATTCACTGTTTCAGATTCATTTTCTTCTTGTATTTTTTTAAGTGAAACATTAATTTTAACTATAAATTTGATCCACAAGTATTATTCATTTATCAACCATTCATTTTTTTTAAAAGTAAAATTTTAGCAATAAAAAATAAAATCTGTTACTCATAAGATAAGTTAAAGGCCACACGTGGTGCTGATTAAACTACGTGGCAGACGGTGAGGGCCCCAGACCTTACATGGCCCCTGTTGTATGTATGGAGACGACCTCTTCCCCATGAAACGAAACTGGACCGACTCCATTTGGGTAGACGCCCCTTGTAGGAGCCGGCCCTGACGAGGCGATGACGAAATCCCTAATAGATCTCGTGGTGAAATGATTGACAAGACAATTCACTCCCACGCCGCCTCTGCACACCTACACGGTCAAATTCCAATTGCAAAAACTAAGACTTATGGATACGAAATGGGTCTTAGCATTTAATGCCTTGACTGATTGATTGATGTGTGCAAAAAGAAGGGTCAATCAATTTGATGAGGCCACATACCCTATCATCCAACGAGCTTCATTTATTTTACTCAAGTATAAAAGTTCACACTTAGTACCATTCAAGGCTAATGCAAGTTTAGACTATTGAAGCTATATTCTTGCTACATACATTTTGAGTTATGTACTCCCAAGCCGACCTCCCTTTTGATTGATTGGAGGCTCACATTCAAAGTTATCCCACACCCAAAATCATCCCTCTAGTTGACCGACCGTCGGAGAAGATCACGTACAACCAATGGTTTGTCCAAGTGTGCTGGAACTTAGCTTGCGTAGACGTAAGAGATATTGGGATCTTTTGGCCACATTATTAGTACATTTTTTGGGGTCAACAAAATCCAAAAAAGGCAAAATGGGAGGAGTCTATCTAAAAAGACGGACCGCGCAGAGCATGGTTCTCCAAATCGAGTTTCAATAGTTTTGTATTATTTTATTAATTTTTTGAAAACTAACTAAAAGTTGAAAACAGTTTGAAATTTTATGTATTCTCAAGTATATTTATTGGAAATTTGACATAGGATCCATCATTTGGCTTAGTGTACTAAAATATTGACAGAATGATTTTGTGTAATGTTGTCATGTTGGATTTTGATTGGGGCAATTAGGCCCAATACCCTCCAAAACTAAAATTAGAATAATACCCTTAAAACTAATTAAGCGGTTGTTTGTTTCCCACTTTTTGTTTTTAAGTAGAAGAAATTGGACCGTTGCTATTTTACAAACCCATTTTTTATTGCATTCTTTTGACACTAACATGACATTTTACCGTATCATTTATTGTTTTCCTCCACTTTCCCCCCTTGTCCTTCTCTCCAAGAATGCTACTTTTCACTACTCACTATTGGACAAAAGAGTGGGCATAAAAGGAATCACAAAAATGACAATTGCAGGTATTCAAACCAATGACGAAAATGGTGCGACCAATGGTGTGATGCAAAAGTGAATTCTTCAATTTCAGAATGGGAAACAAACAAAGGCTAAAAGGTTTACTCCTGTAATTAATAACCTCAGAACCTCTCCACTCCATCATCTACATCTAAATCATCTTCTTCGAAAGCTACGCCTGAAAGGGCCAAAAGACCACACAC